>JAUOBX010371792.1:0-10789 GCA_032360705.1 Eupentacta quinquesemita
TTATATTGAAACGTTGTATATATACACACAAATGAAAATACCGTGCCTTAGTATTACAGTTATGTTTTCATGAATTTTGGCATTACTGCAGTGTCGTCATCTTGTCACTTCTATTACTTCTTTATACTAGTAGTAGCCTTCCACCTGTTGAAAAACAAACAAGAACAATGAACTGCAGTGTACTTGCGGGAGAACCATTCAGAATTTAATTCATTTTTACCGACATGCATATACCCAGCGCTACTCGAGAACTAATTGACTTGCGGTAAAATAATATTTTCCAGCCTACCTCTCCGATACTTTACCTATACTTTAACACTACAAATATAGTCAAAACGAACCCGGGTACGTTTTGACTATCCTATTTTTATCATATAGAACCAACGAGTACGTTTTGGTCGCACCCGGGTACGTTTTGGTAGTTGAAAAGCGAGTACGTTATGGTCAGGGTACGTTTCGACTGGTAAGCCATACATGTGTCAGTGTGTAGCTGAAACATACCATCATGGAGCGAAACCCTGTTGCTGTTGGAGCTTTCAAGCACCTGTAATTACTTGATATCTTGTTCAGATCGCGTGTTGATATTAATAGATGTGCCAGCGGTTTTGATTTCTGGAGAAAACTGAAAGGCATCGAACCAGAGTTATCAACAACTCGGCATGAAATACTGTAGCTGCCCGAATTATAGGGGTTGCCAGTCGGGTACGTTTTTCGCTAGATTCGAGTCTGAAATTTTGAACAAGAGTGCCAATGGCACAGTAGTTCAACCTCTGTATTCACTTCCAAGTTCCGTACCAGTATCGCAACGAAATATCGATTTACGCATTCGTATGTCCTACTATATCTAGATACACTGAATCATTATGGTAGCGTTCATTGATTTCATGCAATCATGCCAAATTGAACAGGGATCTATGCGAACATGCAGGTGTGCGTATATATGTGTGTAGGCTATGTATGTTTGTGTGTGTGTAGGCATTGTGTGTGTCATGTATGTGACACCTTGTTGTTAACACGATAACTAGGAAACAGGAGTACCAACCATGTTCATATTTGGCATGTTGCACGTTGGTTGCAATTATAAAGAGGAAAAACTCTATTGTTTTTGGCGCAGGTCCAAGGTCATTCAAGGTCAGGAGAGGTGTAAACTGAGAATTACTTGTGAACACTATATCTAGAGAACGAAAGCATAAAATACGTTCATATCAGGCATGTTGGTTGCAATATCGATGAGGAAGCACCCTATTATTTTAGTGCCAGGTCAAGGTCATTCAAAGTTACAATAGGACGATCCTCATATCTTGACATCGAAATATATTATGGGGACGGCCTAATGGAAAGTTCGTCTGTGTAAACTGCATCTGGTGACCTCATTTGACCTCATTTGACCTTTTGACCTCATTCGACCGTTTGACGGTGTGACCTATTAGGGCTATTCTTTGTGCCAATTACCAGATTCCTTCAGTGTTGAGGCAATCCATGAAGTCAATCACACTACCCTTCTGAAATGCTCCTGTTTCAAGTTATCTCAATTTATTAATTTGCATGTGAAATGTCAAGGCAGCACGAACACTGAATGAGTATATAGAAGATCATGATAGACACCGAGAACCTTATGAACAGCATTACTATCAAATACAATAATGCATAGGCTTCATTCCTGTTATGTAGGCTGTGCATATATAGTACGTAATCCAGAATAATTAAGGTCAGGTCAAAGGTCACATCAGGTCAACAGAGGCCAAATACAGAGTAACCATTGAATACAAAGGTACACAGCCTTCACTCTTGGTATCTACGTTGTGCATATATTATACATAATTCCTATCAATGTTTTATTTGCCAAAGGTCACATCAGGTCAATGAAGGTCAAAGTCTGAAAACCTTGTAAACAGAACAACAATTGAATGCGAATGTATTATACAGGGTCTGTGCTTGGTATGTAGGTGATACATATGTGGATCATATTCCCTACTAATTTTTGGACGGTTCATTGTCTCGATACTATAAATAAATAGCCTGCAATTGACACTTCATTACAATTGTGTAGAAGGCTCTTCTCTTCTTTATAAGGTGAGAATGGTGAACCTACAACTGATATATGCATAATTTCCTCATTGTACAATGGCCTTCAATACTGGTCTCATATTAGCCAAATTAGCTTCTAATTTCTGGGCTGGTTCTGCATAGTGATCCACTAACTTGTCTTCACAATCACTGGGGGAGAATGGATACACTGATGTACATTAAAGTGTAGAATCAGTTAATATTATTTGATCAATTAATTACTTGTGTAAACAGTGTTCAACTAGGTGAGATTCGTGCCCACCCCACAATGTACTGATACTGAGAGGTCATATAGTTACATCCCTGATATATGCTCTCTGTTTCTGTCAGTGGGTATCAGTCTGACTAGGTCCGTGAGACGTGAAGATCTCTCAGTGCCCAGGACTAGCTCGAAACTGGGTGAGACGGCTTCCAGCGTCAGTGGGCCTAAGCTTTGGAGGATCCAGTGGAGGTAGGTAGGTTTGGAGGTTTTCTGTGTTTTTTTCATTTGCATAGGCTATTTTCTTGTCCCTCAAGGAAATATTGATGACCGATGACGTAATGAACGTTAGATTAACCTGTCGCTTGTATTATCGATATAATTTGGTCGATAATATGCAAAACACATCGCGCTCCGCGCGCATACGGTTATGACCATTCCCTATTTCAATCATCACATATCGTACCGTGGTTGCTTTCTATTCATTGAGGTGGAACATTGTGGTGAAACCCAGTCTTGATGGCGTATGTGTGAATGAATTATGTATGTTTGTATGTATGTATGTGTGTGTGTGTGTGTGTGTGTGTGTGTGTGTGTGCGTGTGTGTGTGGGTGTGTGTGAATGTGTGTATGTGTGTGTGTGTGTGTGTGTTTATGTGTGTGTGTGTGTGTGTGTTTTTGTGTGTGTGTGTGTGTGGGTGTGTGTGGGTGTGTGTGTGTGTGTGTGTGTGTGTGTGTGTGTGTGTGTGTGTGTGTGTGTGTGTGACGCCTAGCTTGTAATCGAGCTAAGTCGAGCCTGACTGGATTGATCAAGCTGACATTTGGTGTGTGGGTTCCACTACGATACATAGAGGGACGCTAAGTTCATTTTTGTACCGACGTCCGACGAGGAGTCATTTTTGATCAAATTTTAATAGAATCCTTGTAATCAAGCAAAGTCCAGCCTGACTGAACCGATCCAGCTTAATTTTGGTGTGTGGGGTTCGACAATCTGTTATACAAGATTGAGAAGGGGTGTGAGGTTTTTAGTGCCGCTATGCTCACACTACGAATATGCAACGGGACTGTAGTGTCCCATTATTTTTGTCGAGGATTGTCAGAAGCATTTACCAACCTTTAGAAGCGGGACTGGCGGCGCACTCTCTCGCGCGTTTTAGGGTAGATTTGGGCTGAAAATGATACATGGCGACGATGGCGACCCTACCGCACCATATTATAGGAAACTGAACATATCGAATAACTGTTATGGTGGGTTATCAATGAGAAGACTGTTCAGATAGTTTAAATACTAATTTCCATGTAAATTATATGACCATGGGTGACGAAGGTGTTCGGCCAGAGCCCAGAACTCGACATGGTTGCCGAAGCTAAAGCGGGTATATGGTGTACCAACGGTATACCACTATAAATCAATGTTTGAAGGTGTCGTAGGGATTATTGAGCTCTCAGAACTTGCAGTAATGAGAAGTATATAATGTCTGAACTGTTAATCTCGCATGACTGTTACATACAAATTTATGTGGCGGAATTCACACGGTAAACCCTCATTAGGTTTGATATATCTCTCAAGTCTCAATACTTATTAAAAGTCGACCATTCACCGTCATTGACTCTGTGTGTGAGGTCAGTATAGTGTACCGTATCGTGTCAGTTCAATTGTGTACCGTCTCTCATCTTAGATATTGCTTGAGTTTTCTCGCGTGACTTATCAACTTCCAGATAAAAAATTATTCCACAATCGAAGGGCATATATAATGAGTGCCTAGACGTCACAAAGAGATAAACATTATGCTGCTATTGAACAATAATAATCTGGAACGTCTTTGAAAATAATACGATTCATGTTACGTGATGGCTCCCTGTCCACATTCCCATTCTGCCTCTCTCAGGTTAAATAAACAGCGCCACTCGAAACAGCCGATTCAATGAAATTATTTTTTACTATACCAAGCAACACTAATTGCTGAAACTCGGGCATAACCATAACAGTAACAATGGGCAACTTGCAGTTACTGAGAGTCAAATAATTACACAATTTAACCTAATAACTGCATCGACCATGTGCCACACCAAAATCGGACAGGAATCAGACAATCTTCGCCAATAATACATTGGACATCCCCCTCTCCCCCATTGAATATTGGTATTTGTCAACGCGTTTGTTGAGCGCAACATTGGAAGAGGGTGTGGTGGTTTCCGTTCTGCGATTTTCGCACTACGGTTGTGCAACGGGACTGTAGTGTCCCATCATTTTTGTCGAGGATTGTTTCTAAGACAAAGTAAGACTACGCAGGAAATATACTAAAACGGATGCCAGCAAAATCGAGCGATTATCGAGTGGGTATACGTATCGTCGTATACCGTTAGTTGGCCACATATCAATTACATGGTCCCTATCGTTTGGGGGTTTGGTCCAAGGTCGCATTTGGGTCAACAGAGGTCAACGTCTAAATCCTTGTAAACATGGCACCTGAAAGGTGTACGGAAAGGTTCAGAGACTTCACACTTGGTTTGTAGGTTGGCCATATGGAGTACATGATCCTCTTTGTTATAAGTCTGGTCGAATGTTATTGTAAACTGTGTTTAAAATATTTGTGACATGAGGCAAGGAATCACTACGCATCGTTGCGTTCTTGTTTCTCCTGAAATGGTTTGTATTTGCATGACCAGTTAGGTAAAATGGGGATTCCTCCCAGGGATTGGTCTTGTGACAATGGGTTCATGATGTAAATCTCTATTGAAAATGCCGAATAGGTATTATTGGAGTAGCCTACTTCTAGCCCAGAAAATCGCATTCTGCAGTTTCGTTGTAGATGGCATTTTAATTCGTCCTCTTTGCAATTCTCGAAAATCGTTATTGTGATCCCACTGATAAAAATCGTACATAGCAACGATCATAGCTACCAATTTACCCTCTATCTGCTGCTTGCCTCACTGTTGACATCACCTGCTATAGCTTCAATACGGTTAGGTTGAAATTAAGAAGTTGTGAACAGTATTTTTTTGTTGTTGATAATTTACTTACTGTTGATTCACTCCCTGTCAAATATCAGGTTCATGCACCCATCTCCATTCAATTTGATGTATAGCATGCTATATTGGGGTCAAAAGATATTAAAGTTTCTGTGATATGCCTACACATTTTAGGCTCATTGATATGCGCATACTGATGAGGTGATTTGCATATCTGATTTTGATGATATTTCCGCATTTCCAATCAATCACAGCTAATGTGAGGTCATTGAGATTTGGTGAAGGCTCAGTTGATTATTCATCATTCTAATGGGCTAGACTCTAGAGGAACCGGTGTATATAGCCTATGTTGAAAATATTTCTGATCATTTATTACATTTTCTTTGGTAGCATATTGTTTCAGGAGTGTGGACATCTACTGTGTAGTGTGTACATCCAGGTATGAACCTCTGCCGACTTGTACAGAATCAATGCCCATGTCCGGCAAGTTACCATAAAGAAGCATCAACTAGCTAGTCTATCAGATGTGAGTGTTCGAGTATTCACCTCGGGAGGACACATCAACTAGCTGAATCTACTAGATGAACCATCAGCTGTTCCACAGACTTTCTGGGAAGAATGCATTATTGTATATAGGTTGTAACGCGACAAAATATATCCAGTTAATAAACTTCACCGATCTATCCTTGTTTGCGCAGAATATTCACCCCTTGACCATCTGGATCTACAAAACACACAATCACTGGAATATGTCGGCGGTGAACACTGCTAGAAAAATGACTAACAGGGCACAATAGACTGTGTCACTTTGACACGGATGGGTAGATGAGGATGATAGCTAAGCAACCACATGACGACCATGCAGGGCACAATAGACTGTGTCACTTTGACACGGCTGAGTAGATGAGGATGATAACTAGGCAGCAGCGGTTCAAAAGATAAGTATTACAAATTCGGGTCACTATTTTGGGTACACATATGATTATTAGCTTGGAGTGGTCCGTATTAATCCCCACAGCCAAGGTACTTCACCTTGGTTGCATTACTCTTTCGAAGTGTAGATCGGGACATTTGTGAGCTCCTATATATGGTGATGCATGGTATATGTCTCTGCTACTGCAGTGTCGCCCGAGAGACAAGACGTGGCAGAAACGATTCGATCTGCCATTCGTGGTCTGCGAGAAATGGGCACTGTATAATGCGGATTTGAAGAGTATCAATGATTAGATTTAGCATATAGTAGTCCCGAAGCGCTGCAGTATTTATTGTACCCTCACGTTTCACTTCTCTCCACTGTTGAGAGGGAAGTTGATACAGTAATTGGCCACCTGTTGACTGAGATGATCTGCTCAATGAACTGTTCAAATAAACAATAATACCTTGTGGTCATATGAAGCATTGGTATTGCAATTCCTCAATAAAACTCGGGCACGTTCATTGAAATGAACTGTACAAATACATAAAACAGGATATGATATGACCAGATAACAAATATGCGAAGGAATAGGGATCAGGGAAGATAGGTGCCCATGAATTTAGAAGAAAAAAATCAAAAATACATTTTCAAGCACTCAGGCCAAATACTGAACATGTAGAAGTTTCGAGCTTCGAACCGGTTCAAGTCTTCGTTGCACCCTTGAGCGAGGCGCCTTATCCCGGCAGCTCACAAGGAGCGTGGTAGCCTAGTTGGCTATATCATTGAGTAGGTTATCCACGGGAAAACAGGTCCAAAGATATGTGCCCATTGTGCCCATGCATTCAATATGAGAAACATCCAAAATTATATTCTCAAACATTCAGGTCAAATATTGAACATGTGGAATGGGCAGAAAACTATGAATCCTGGAAAACAAAGCATTTAAATCTACTTCAAATAGTATGCCAATGGTTGGTTCCTTAACCCTTACCCATGCAGCAAATAACTGCATTAAGATATGGTTTTCAACTCGAATAGATCAATCAGCCTCCACATTTGAAACAGTCGCTTTCGTGGCCCAGACAAGCTTTCTTTCCTCACACAATCATCAGATAATTTTTACCTGACAGAATCACTAAGTCAGCGCATATGTCGAATTTGATATAGAGGTGTGGCCAAGGTGGTAAACCTGAACGAATTGTGAAAATAGATAGCAGAACATAGCACCTATGAAGTAATAGAACTAGTAGGAAACTCTTGGCTGGGTGTAGATCGTAGACTCGGTGCAACACCTTGGGAAAAGGGGAAATGTCAAAATCCGCCTTCCCTGCCATCTCCATGTCACTTTCATGACCAGTCATTTCACACATATCCTCATTCCGTTCATCCCCATCATTGTCGCGGTGCCAATCTACTAACGAAAGGACTGCCTGTTCATTCACTACTAGCAACTATCATCATTAACCTTCGTGCATAACATTCCACTGGTTTCATGTGACCAATACATGAAAAATAATATGACATGAGTAGGTGAACAATTACAGAAGTAATACGGATAACAAATTGATTACAAATTGTAAAAATAGATAATAAAACTATAGCACTCAAAGTATTAGAACTAGTAGGAAACTCTTGGCTGGGTTTAGATCGTAGACTCGGTGCAACACCTTGGGATAAGGGAAATGTCGCAAACCGCCTTCCATGTCAATCTTCACCTTGTCACTTTCATGACCAGTCATTTCACACAATACCTCATTCCATTCATCCCCATCATTGTCGCGACGCCGATCTACTAACGCAATGACTGCCTGTTCATTCACTGCTAACAACTATCATCATTCACCTCCAAACATACCATTTGACTAGTTTCATGTGACATGAAGAGTTACATGAAAAAGAATATGACATGAGCCGGTGAAAATCCAGAGTAATACGGTTAAGGGAAAATATGTGTAAAAATTGCATGTAACACATCCCACTTTGAAATTGATACAGTATTATGGCCCCTTCTGGCTATGATGGTGAGCCTAAAAAATTGTAAACATAAGTATAGACCTATTGCTCGTATACAGCAAAAGTATTGGGAGGCTACATAAAGCTGAGAATTCTACCAATACATGAACCGTGGAAAATGACATGAACAAGTGAAGAAATCCTGAGGAAACGGATCAGTGAAGATAGGTGACTATATGCAATATGATGGTAAGAACCTGCCCTAAGCATTCAGGTGAAAACAAGGAACTCTTTTTGAAGAAAGATTCTGAATAAAGACAAATTCCCAATCCGTTCAACTAACGGAAGAAGTGCAAAACAAACATGTCAATGGTTCGTGCTTCAACCCTTATCCGGGCAAACGTATGCAATGAGCTGACCTGGTTTCCATCGCAAATAGATCGATTAGCTTTCTCATTGGAGACTTCTTCCGTGGCCCGAGGTATTCTCCCAGGCGAGGTTGTCATTCACTAACACTCATCAACTGGTTTCACTTGACAAAATCACCTCGCTGACACATATATTTCGAAGGTGTGACTTTAGGAACAGCACAATTAGTTAAGGTTTCGAATCGTGAGAATATATCTTTATTATGTTGTTTCGTCTCGCCGTTGCCGATAATTCCATTTCGGTGGATGCATCAACTTTGTCTGGCGCACTATGGGGCCAAACGATAATCACGACCGGCCAACAGATGATGTATACATCGCAGAGCGTGGTAGCCTAGTAGTTAGTTAGAGTCGACCTGCATGGGTAACCAGACGTTATCGGTTCAAGTCCGCGTTGCCCCCCTGAGCAAGGCGCTTCATCCCGTATATAGCGGTATAGCGAGTATTGCGAGGTTCCATCGAAACTGAAAACTTGTCTCAATACATCAAACCGAAAATGACATGAACAGGTGGAAATATGCAAAGGAAAACAGATCAAAAACTAAACATGTAGAATAAACAGAAAACAAATTGATCCTGGACTGAAAACAAAGCACTTGATTTATACGTGAAATAGCATGATTAGTCATGCAGCAAATAAATGCATTAGGACCGACTAAGATAGATCAGTTAGCCTTCACAATGGAAAAAGCTTCTTCTTGTCGCCAATCGTTTCACCTGGGAGATAAAACAAACCTACTGTTTTAGTTAGGGTATGGTACCCATTGGTCATTACCATTTTCCCCCCGGCAAATTGTGCAGTTATCAAGACATTATGTTGCAACATAAAAAACGTCTAAATTGACAGAAGAAAAGAATATGTAATGTGATATTTTGCCACCAACATGGTGTTATGCATACATTTCTGACGTACTGTGCCGGATCAGCTGATGTTTGTCATATTCTGTTCAATGACATATTCCAATAAAATGGAGTGTCATCCTTTCACCAACAATTCTCCCGCTCTTTCACGGTTTGCGTTGTATGTCCTGGGTGATCCGCCAACCAGTACCTCTTATGAAATGCAATCCTATATATGCTCGTATATCTGTATAGCAAATGGCCCCGGTTGAAGGAGGTAGTAAACTTGAAAGAAAAAAGTAATACAAATTAGTGTTCATATACTGTATTGCGAACCTTTACCATTGAAATATATATCATGAAACAGTGAATGACTTGAACGTGGGAACAATACCAAAGAAAAACGTATCGGAGAAGATACTGTGCCTAATTAGGATGACAAACCTGCTAGAAATATATTCTCAAGGATCCAGGTCAAATACTGAACCTGTTGAATGGAGGACAACTATGAATCCTGGAAAACGAAGGACTAAAAAAGTATGAATGAAATGAAGTTAGCTTGCAGGTATTCGTCATACCTCTCGAATAATTTGCTGTATTTATCGTGGTGCTTCTCACAACAGGGCATGAAATTACAGTGTATGTATGGCGACAGGGTCAAATCTGACGTATCGTATCATCAGGCAATCATCCTAAACTGCATGACATGTGCGGCTAAACCTATTGGGATATACTAGGATACTTAAGTGTTACAGGGTATGTCTAACTGCTGACGTAGCTTTTTAGAACTGATATATCTACCCGAATTTGTGTGGAAAAAATGGCATGCCTTGTGGCCTATTAGGCTAGTTCACAGTAACCGATAGTAAGCACAGCCGCTCAACTTTCCGAAACACACGATTTTCCACACAATATAATAAACAACTGTGAACTGGCCTATTAGAAAACTGAATGGTGGTCATCAGGGCCGTTGCTAGGGTTATGCGACTGGGGGGTGTTGAGGTCTGAAATTCCGACTGGAGACAGGACAATTCCAACTGAAGGGCGATGCGGTCGATGAGTGCCATGGGAGAGGGGTCTAAGGGGAGCGGGTGTCACCCTTTGGGAAATTCCACAATTTCCAAGTGGCCTCATATGCGAACTGGTGAAATCTAGCACATCTGAGCGACCAGCTTGTTTTCGAGAAATAATGACTTTCTGCAAGAAACAAATTATATTATGATATATTTTTCGAGAAAATGTGCCCGTCCCCATTGGGGAATTTTTAGCTGCGGCTGAGCAGCTCAAGCAGTCATCATGTCTCTCCATACGTCCGTACGTCCGTACGTCAGTTCGTCCGTTCGCGAATAACTTCGGAACCGTACATGCGAATGACACGGAACTTGGCACACATGTGCGCTCTTGGAAAATGGTG
>JAUOBX010371903.1:0-10789 GCA_032360705.1 Eupentacta quinquesemita
GTCTAATGAGGTGGGTGCTTGGGTTGCAGCCATACCACCATGATCGTATTAGGGCGATTAGGGAGTGGGGACGTGGGTGCCGATTACTCAAGTTATGGCGATGTGACTGTTGGGAAGGAGATGATGAGGTGAGATGAGTGAAATATGGCACATTTGACTCCAATACATCCAAGATTGTCCTTCCATGCAAGTTTGATGCATTATGGGGTTTCGTCCTTGGATCCAGGTCATCCAAGGTATCCATAGTAGTTGCTTGAAGCATCACATCATCTCCTTCCACCCAGACCACCAAGATTACACTTAACGGCTATAAGACGGTACAGTCTACCTTAGACACACTCATGTCAGTGAGAAACACATTCCTCACATCTACTATCTTACCAATTTGAACAATAGATATTGACAAGTTACTACAACATGAACTGGTTATGACTCTCTAACTGGTTAGAAGTTGATGTCCATTAATCAGGGATCACATAGAACTTCACTGTACCACAGGAAACTGGACAATACTTTTACTGTAAGGGAGAGTCATCAGCAGTCTTAAATATATCACTGAATATTCGTACAAACAATCCCATGTGGATAACCATTTCCTCTCTCGAGTGCCAATGGTACAGTAGCTCACCTGGTAATTTGCATCAGTGTATTGCAGATGAGTGGAGAGAAGCCTTCTGTTCATATGAACTTCAGAATGACTACCTGGCCTGAAATTAACCCTAGGTGACCTTTGACCTCAAATTTCAGAATATCCCAATATGTATCATCGGTATCCAATATTTAATCAACTTTCATGATCATCTGATTCAAGAAGAGGTACTTTACATATATCCTGAAAATTGCTAAAATGGCCCACTATATGACCTCTACTTTAATCTAGCATTGGTACCTGGTATTAACGACCAACTTTTATCATCATCTGATTAAAACTCTATGAGGAGAAGCATTTGACATATTTTCATGAAATGGTCTAAATGGCCCACCAGATTACCTTGAACTTCAAATCCCTGAACACCCTTAATGTAGCATTAGTACAATTTTTTTCACAGGACGAATCCTCTCCCTCGGTCCAGTTCAACAACAATGCAACAGCAATCCGTTGAGTAAGAATCAAGGCAGGATGTCTCAATGGTCTTCCACACACTTACAGACTTAGTCCTCTAGTGTCCTCAGATGACCTTTGACCTGACCCTAAAACAATAGTGTTCATGTACCCACCATGGGGAACATACCTACCAAGCTTGATCCATCCAGGTGGGGTAGAGTCATCGCATTTACAAGCAAAGCATAACACAATCACATGGCATGACTACATAGAATCCTGGAAAGGTAAGAAATGATGTGCTGCGATTATGTTAGATAAGTTACCACAATCGGACGCAGGTTCTATCTGACTAACAAACAAGTTATATGAGAAATTGGGGGTCCTTAGCCGTAGCAAAGGCATACCACCTAGGAGAGGGAAAACTTCAATCCGAACTACTTGGAGAGTGAATGAGGCTCTTCAGCCTTGGTGTAGCTCATCAGTTGCCAGAAGGAAATTACAGTGGGAGGATGGATGAGGCGCTTAGCCTTGGTGAGTTGGTGTAGCTCATCAGTTGCCAGAGTGAATCTACAGTTGCATTATATAAGATATGCTAACGATCCATGTCAAAGGTTACTCAAAACATGCAGACCAGACTGCATGAACACTGTACCGAGCAATGGAGGTATTGTTCATTTGGATGCAGGGCAACCTTTCAAAACTACCTTGAAGAAAATTATCGAACTTTTCTCTACAAAATATGACTAACACTCCCCTCACACTTGAAGACAATAATACATTTAAAGATTCAGTGGAATCATGTAACTTTAAACACGTTATGGCAGTCCAGGAATACCCTGTTACGATAAGTCTATGTGTGATATATTGTCTGTTCCCGAACATTTAGCCGCTTTGAGCATGTGCACTGATAACTGTTAAATGGCTTAGGCCTATATAACTAGTACCGTTAGGTTGTTATTGTTTTACCATAAGTGATCCTTCTGGCTACAGCTATCAATGAGTGAACTACACGTCAGTCACACCTGGGCCAATTGCGATCGGTTGCTGTATGACTTATGCATCAATAACTTTTACCTAGGCAATGGAAGTGGGCTCTTTGTTGGCTATTTGAGTTTGAACTTTGGTACACTCCACCTCGTTGACACAAGAGGACCCAGGCTAATTTATTTGGGGGAGTGGTCAGTAGGCTACTTTAGACCGGAAGCCAAATTTTTCGGGTTTTCGCAGGCTCTCCAGAACCAACTGTTGTTGTTTCAGAGCTTGATACTAACTTTTGGCAACTGTACGTACATGAGTGAGGCATTTGAACCATATTACAGTGATTTTGATACTTCCAGGGTGCTGAAGGCCGGAAAAATATGTTGTTTTCTTTTTGGTGGGAGTGGTGGTTGGCAAGGCACATTTTGGCACCTAGTGCGGGTTGGTTAAATCTACTGAGGGCTTCCCCGACCCCCGTGGCTACAAACCTGTGTGTGTGGCTCATTTGTGATCAAGGGCAAGGGCAGTGCCAGTCGCAGCAGCAAAATATTGAACGTAGTATCGCATTACAATGATGTTTGCTTCTCTGCCTTCTGGATTGCTAAATGGTTCACAACGCAACATACATGAGGGATACCAAATTAGGCAGTACTAGGGTATATTGTGATACAGAAAACTAACTGTAGTTTCATGCAAGATTTGACATCACCTCAAGGAGCAATAGTTTACTAAAGGCAATTTCCTTGCAGAACAAAACTGTTTCACCTGTGATCATAGTGTCAAGACTAACAAGCAGTAAATACATCTTTAAAAACAGCAAGAGGTACAATATATATCGATGATGGAATATTTAACGGTTGACCCCAATTTTATTTGTTGATTCCTGATCACTGGAAAATTGCTCAAAGCCTCGATATTTTCCACATTTCTTCAAAGTGTTCATATAGTAGCATCCTGTATATAGAACAACGATGTCACAACTCACAAGATAATTTAATCACAAGCATTCGTGGTAATAATGTTGGGAGCGGATAGTCATTTTGATCAGTAATGGGAGAACCTGATTTGTGACCACACTCATATTTGATGCACTCCCCATTGTCCAGCTACTTCTGCTTCCCCTCTGCTTGACATTTTAAATTCTTTCTTGATACAACTATCAATGAACTGCACCAAAGGTTGTATTTAGCTGTTGTTGTAATATATTTTTGCTTGTTATAAATAGTAGGTATACATAGCAGAAGTTGGCATTTACACGGGAAAAACTTACATCCTCTCTGCTTGGGTTCATTCTTCTTCTCTGCTTTGCTGAATCTTGGTGCAAATGCTATCTCCTACATCAACTATATACTTGTTTCATGATGAGGTCAAACTATTCGACAATCAAAATGCCAATTCAAATGACCATTAGGAAGAATACATAATAACTTTCACAAACTGTCTAAATACTCTTTCAGGTTTTTTCAGGAGTTTATTCAAATTGGTGCAGAATACATGTACTGCCTTTGTACGCACATGCTATGTGCTACACCTCAGGATATATTGTCATTGCATCTATGGTAATCATTTATCAAGGAATAATTTCACAACATCATGAAACAAGCATGCCCATCAGGGATGTAGTCGAGGCCGCCTAAGCTGAGGCTGAGCTCATTTCTCAAGTATGCATATGTACACTGTATGTATCACTGCCTCAAGTTCGAGGCTAGGCATATCTGAGGCTGAGGCTGGCCTCCACTACAACACTGATGTCCATTGAAATAATTATGCATAGCTATTTGAGCAGACTCTCAAGTAATATAGCTAAGCTATAATAACATAGTTGAACTTACCAGTAGAGGAGGGGCCAGGGACTTCTTGCTGGCTGGTCCCTGGGCCCACAGGCTGCTGAGGTAGTCCCCGGGGCTGGGTGTTCCTGCTCTGTGCACCCCTCGGTCTACCCCTCCGTGGGGGCCTGCGCTGGTTGGATCCGTACTGTCGGCGTGGGGAGGGGTATGTCCTTTGGGCGTTAGCTGCCTGTGGGGGCAAGGTTGGGGCAGAGTGTCTGATAGGGCCTCCGTGCATAAGTGGGTTCTCAGCGGTGAGGAATGGGAGCTCTGTTGGGGGGAGCACTCGTGACTGGGGGTCCTGATAGTCTGGTCCTGAGCTGGTGATGGGCTGGAAGGATACGGGAGTGGCCAGGGTGGCATCAGACTCATGCTGCTGCTGCTGGTTATCTGGGTAGAAGTAATCTAGAGAGAATAACACAGGAAAACAATTGTAAGTGATGATATCAGACATTTGTAAACCTAGTGATTTGTCTAGAACTTTGTTAGTGATAATACCATGGATTGGATCAGTTCAGTCAATAGAGCTTAGCACTGGTGATCAGAAGGTTGGGTATTCAAATCCTGGCCAGCTGGCTTTTCTCAAGCCTCATCTCACCCAGGTGTGCTTAGGAACCTTGTAAGGTGACTTGCAGCACACACTGTAAGTGGCAGCCCACTACGATTGTATACACAGGATCTGTGCGCCAGGAGAGAACAGAAAGGAATGTGGATCATCAAGTGCAGGTTTGACAAGTCACTGATGATCAGTGCCTCTAGACTGCTATAAGTATGAGGCAGTGAGTAAGCCCCAGACGAGAACCATATATTAATACAATTTTATTATCATATATTGAGCACATCTTGTCCCCAACAAGTTTAGCTCCATAAATGGAAAGTTCACATACGTTTTGGTGAAGCTGGGCCTAATTAAATACTGATCAATTGATCTTTTAGATGGAGAATATCAAGCTCGGGTTATTCAAAAGCTGTAAAACGAGCAATGTTGTCATCGACCACTTTTGACCACTGTCTGTCACTGCCCACACGTCGAGTTGCAACAGAGAAAGCGCAGCCAGATAGCCTCATGACATGTTGTATTGCAGCATCGATACAGTGTCAGGACACATGTTCAAGAGGTAGTGGGAGTACACGTCAAGCACTGCAGGGACTCAGATGACGTGTGAGGATATTTGCAAGGCAGGTCACAGGCTTAACGAGCAAGAGTTAGGTATGACGTTTAAGATTTATAGTTGTTGGCCATTGAATTATTTACCTTACATGATTCTCTCTCAGTTCGATCCTATTTGCTCTTACCTTGTGATGATGTACTAGCCTGTGGGAGGCTCGACCCATAGATGCCCTCCTTGTGGAGGCCTAAACATTGTTACTTTAGGATAGGTCATCATGCATGTTCTCACCTTGTGATGATTTACTAACCTGGGGGAGGCTTGACCCATTGATGCCCTCCTTGTGAAGACCTAAACAAATTCACTCAAAGAATAATCATCACGCTTGTTCTTACCTTGTGATGATGTACTAGCCTGTGAGAGGCTTGACCCATAGATGCTCTCCTTGTATGGATGACCTAAACAATGTCACTTCAGGATTAATCACCATGTTTGTTCTTACCTTGTGATGATGTACTAGCCTGTGGGAGAGTGGACCCATAGATGTCCCTTGTATGGATAGCCTAAACAATGTCTTCTTAGGATTATTCACCATGTTTGTTCCTTAGTTGTGATGATGTACTAGCCTGTGGGATGCTCGACCCAGAGATGCCCTCCTTGTGGAGGCCTAAACATTGTTACTTTAAGATAGGTCATCATGCATGTTCTTATGATGATTTACTAGCCCGGGAGAAGCTTGACCCATAGATGTCCCTTGTATGGATGGCCTGAACAATGTCACTTTAGGATTATTCACCATGTCTGTTCCTTACTTGTGATGATGTACTAGCCTGTGGGAGGCTCGACTCATAGATGCCCTCTTTGTGGAGGCCTAAACATTGTTACTTTAAGATTTACTAGCCTGGGGGAAGCTTGACCCATAGATGTCCCTTGTATGGATGGCCTAAACAATGTCACTTCAGGATTAATCACCATGTTTGTTCTTACCTTGTGATGATGTACTAGCCTGTGGGAGGGTGGACCCATAGATGCCCATTGCAAAGGCCAAAGTAATATTGCATGCTCTTACTGTGTGATGATGTACTTGTCTGTGGGAGGCTGGACCCATAGATGCTGCTGCAGATCCATGGAGGTCATGACCCCGGAGAAGGCCGTGACTCCACATCAGGGGCTTCAAATTTCATTACTGTGATGTGTAACGCTTCAGATTCATTTGAAACTTGGTGCACATGTCGCCCCAATAAATTATTGGATGACTTCAATAAGAGTGGGCGCTGCTACACGTCTGCTGCCCTCTATAGGATAGTCACTATGCATGCTCTTACCTTGTGATGATGTACTAGCCTGTGGGAGGCTTGATCCGTAGATGTTTCCTTGTGACGTTAGCTGCTGCTGATCCATAGAGGCCATTACCCCAGAATTGACAGGAGGCCGAGTCTCCACATCAGGGGCTTCCGACTTTATTACTGTGTTGTCTACCGCTGTGTGGATGACAGGAGAAAATAGTGCTTTTTTATCAAACATGAAATTTGATGATACTTCAATAAATCAGTTCGGGAAACTGCTAATATTTCAGTAGCACAACAGATTTCCAATCAGTATGTTAGCTAGTGGGTTCATGACTACACTGACTGGGCTGTAATATTAACTGTATCATCATCAGTTTGTTGGGATTCTGAGAGTTTCTTTAATGCAGCCACATCACAATCTCTTTTCTCTGTTTTCCTCTGCCATTTAATATACACATTTTCAGTGCATATTACTTCATCAGTAGACATGAGGTGCTTTACAGATATTGCTCTGATCATAGGAAACAGCTAGGCACGCTTCCCAAAAATCCTGGAGAGCAAGTTGTTACCAATAAGCACAGATTGTACTCGGTCTGATCCCAGGTCCCAAGTAACGCCTGGGTGGGACGAGGCAATAGACCTTATCGCCAATAGATTCGCGCATTGCATTGTGGGATTGAAGTGACTCAGACCTCAAAATCCCATATTGACTTACTCTTGGCACTTCCAGAATTGTCCCAGTATTTTTGTGTCAGAATCACGGGAAAGCTCCGAAGTTCACAGAATCAATGTTCATCATATTGTCTAATGACCATATGAATTTGGGGAAAGTTGGATATTCGATCACGATGGTATCTCCCAAACAATTTTTTCGTGTGCAAATTTTACATTGAACTTTCCGGCGACCAAAACTACATTTTGCTTGGGCAACCCTCACCTGAGTTGCGCTGACGGTGCAACAGTGTTAATTCGCAGCCCCCACATTAGGTTGGAGTTACTCGACAGCGCTCTCGATGTATTGGCGATATGGTCTATGGAGATGGAGCGGCGTGCGTAAGGGAGCACCAGAAAAACAGCCAACCTTTCGATCCTCTGTTCTGAGCTCCACTACTGGCTGAGCTAATACAACTTCTACAAGAATGTCAGAAGCCAACTTACTTGCGATAGAGAAGAGTAGCTCATCTTCCTCTGTTGTATCTTTGGTGGGTTCTGATATAGCACCCTCAGTCTGGTGATCAGAGCTCATTGACATCTCTCCCTGGGCACTGTGAGATGATATCTGCTCATGGAGCTGCTCCTTGCTGTCAGTCTCTACATCCGTATCGCTGTCATCCAGGATCTCCACCGGCTCCTCCTTGATCTGGGTCATTGAAAGGTCACCAGCTGCGACTGAAGCCAGGCAGGTAATATCAATAATAATAATATACAGGGTTGTAGCTAGAGAGAAATCAGTGAGGGCTAATTCATTTGGGGAAGTGGCCAGTACTTCAGACCGGAAGCTCAATTTTTCGGGTTTTTGCGGGCTCTCCAGAACCAACTATTGTAGTTTCGCAGCTTGATACTAACTTTTGGCAACTTACGTACATGAGTGAGGTATTTAAACCATATTACAGTGATTTGGAGACAGCAAAATCTGAGTTTTTTTTTCTTCTTCTTCTCCTCCGGGAGTGGGGGTCGGCAAGGCACATTTTGGCACCTAGTGCGGGTCGGTAAAAGCTAGTGGGGGCTTCCCCCGACGACCCATGTAGCTACAACACTGATAATATATACTTTCTTATATAGCACATTTCCACATCATTGACATGCTCAAAACACAGTTATTACCCTGATCATAGAAAGCAGTATACACTCTGACAAAGTATGTGGCAGCAGCTAACTCAGCACCGATTGTACTCAACTTCCTCACAGGTTCCCAAGGATGCCTGGGTAAGAAGAGGTGTTGGAGATAAAGCACTTTGCCCAAGGATGCGGAGATTTGAACAGTGCTAAACAGTGCTCTACCGACTGAGCTAATCTGATCTCCACTAATCCGACAGTTAAAAGTGTAATAGGGCTGATAACAGAGTTGGGGGATATTTATGTATGACTGGAAGCAGATAGAGTGTGTTGCATTCTGGAATTTCGTTGGATATGTTGATTGAATATGGACCTATTCCAGTTCTGTTTAAACATTCAATTTTAGCAGGAAATGATCAAAGAATACAGTATTTATAGAGTTTATGTTCAGAATGTGTCCATCCACTTTCCCAATGGAACTGCGATATTGCAGGAATGTGACACTCTGTCATGAATTCCTCACCAGAGGGATGACAAGTTTGTCCCGCCTCCATGGCATGAAAGGGCTGGTATAGAGGTTGGGGGTGGGGGGGTCTTTATTCCAATTCACATTGAGTGAAAGCCGTGAGATTCTGTATGCCTGATACAATCTGTGAGAATCATCCATTGTGAAGCTCAGGCTAGTTTGGAGCAGAGTAGTACCATTCCAGCACATTCAGTTTTGGCTACCCCCTACCCTCATCAATCTGATATCAGATTAGCTACCAGTCTAACATTGTATCCACTATGACTGCACCGAATTGAATCCTCAAATAAGAGCGTTCTTTCAGAAATCCCATACCTTCATCGAAAGTCTCCCAAGCAGTTGAGTCATCTTCATAATCTTCCTGCTGCATGCCCATCTCATCCTCTGGGTAGGAAGCAGTATAACCGACAAGATACACCACACCTGGGGAGGGGAGGAAGCAGTACAGACGGAACGAACCGCATCAGGTATGGAGTAATTGGAGAGGTATGACAAGGTCAACCTAAGTTAGTGCTTAGAGGATAGTCGTATAATAAAGGTCTTGCAGGGAGCCCGACACCCATATGAACATGATCCAGCTGCAGCAGGCCTACAGTATCTAATCCTCCTTCTATAGTTTGGGAGCAGTATAGCTGACAAGATAAACCATGACCTGGGGAGAGGATGAAGTCGAACGAACAGGATGACTGGCACGGTATTGTGGGTTAGGACTTAGGAGTAGGACGAGGACAGTACTGCATTTGGGATAGTGGTATAATGAAGGTCTGGCAGGCAGTCCAGTCATGCTCCACCTGTCGTGAGGCCAATCTCATCAATCATCATCGATCACCTACACTTGTTTGGTCATTATAAGTACACCCAAGGTTTGTTATGGTCTACTTACCGGACACAGGTACTGATCCCATACAAGACAGCAATGGTGCACCTTAATAGAGCACTTGCGTCAGCTGCAGACTCTTGCCAGGTCACAGACCAAGTCAAGGTATCTGAAGTGTGACCTCAATGCGGAGTAGGGGGTCATTACATGCAGACAGCAACTTACAAATCACCTTCCCCTCATTGTGAGCAATCAAGATAACGAACTTGGTTGCAATGCAGACTTGAACTGGTAACCTCTGGATCACCAGCTCCACGCTCCAGCCAACCACACTTTCTGGAGGTGATCATTTCCTAGACATTAGCTAGAGTTGGACTGTTGGAGCATTTGCTATTGACCTAGACTCTCATGGGATCAATGTAGTTGGCATGACTATAAATGTCTTCCTGGTCAACAATTTTGATGAAGGCATCCCTGGGCGATGGCTTTCAGCAAACAACTGTTAGGACACTTGGTCCTTGTATGCTGGCTGCTACAGCATGATTTGATCAAGCTCAAGACTGCTACAGTACATTATTGATCAGTCCTTGTACTGTACACTATAGGTGACTTAATTTCTCCTGGAGACATTGGTCTGATCCTGATGATAGAAGACTGCAGTGACAAGAGAGATGGACATTGAAGCTATGCATTACTTAGTAGGTTTATGATACTGGGATTTATATGCTTGAGGTGTTTTTCTCTGTGGGCAGGAACTTTTGAAATGTGTTGTACCGAGCAAAACTAACAAGCTAGTCGAGGCAACCTTAGTGATTAGTGAATTCCTTGGCCCTTGAACATGGAGGTCGACAGCCAAAAAAATGGGAAGGGCATAATTTAACTAGACATTTGCAGGGGATTTCCCTGGGATGACAATGGAATTACTTTCTATGATTAGACAAATTGCATGAGCCATGTCTAATTGACCTCTAATTGACCCACCAAGTTTCATTCAAATTCGACGAAGTTAGGAAAACCGCATATATTATGCAAATTTGACCTCTGGTGACTTTGAAATGGTCGTCATGGTTTTCAGGACCAACTATTGCTATAGCATAATAGGGT
The DNA here is from genome assembly GCA_032360705.1 of Eupentacta quinquesemita. NCBI lineage: Eukaryota > Metazoa > Echinodermata > Holothuroidea > Dendrochirotida > Sclerodactylidae > Eupentacta > Eupentacta quinquesemita. The sequence goes on from JAUOBX010371903.1 coordinate 10,471, forward strand.
CATGTTGCAATGCTGACTTTCGAACCCATCCGAGATATAACTAGAGCGCACATATGTGTAACAAGTTTTGAATGTATCGGACGAAGCGTAAGAGAGTTATTGCGCTAACGCCTAAAGTCTCCGACGGCGGTGGCATGCATCCCCGAAACCATAATATCCCCAGACGCTGAAACGCGTACCGGGGATATAAAGACAACTCACTTGGTCCTTGAACACTGAAAGTGACTTTCTCTCTGGGCATGAGCTTGAGATCCAGGCTTTGCTGGAACATCACTCCATGTACGAGAGTGCAGAGGACGTATTCACCTTTCTCAGTCTG
>JAUOBX010372014.1:0-17045 GCA_032360705.1 Eupentacta quinquesemita
CCTTGGACCATACCGCAAATAAATAGCAATAATGTACTCTATACGGCCATTCTATAAATAAAGTATGAAGTCTCTGCACCTTTCCTTTCACTAGTAATCGTGTTTACAAGATTGTCAAACTTTGACCTCTGTTGACCCCAGATGACCTTGGAGCAAACCTCAAAACAGTAGGGATCATGTACTCTATATGGGAAACTTACATACCAAGTATAAAGTCTCTGCATCTCTTCGTTCACTAGTTATAATGTTAACAAGGTTTTCAGACTTCGCCATCTGTTGACCCCAGGTGACTCTGGAGCAGACCCTCAAAACAAAGTATCTGCACCTCTTCATTCACTAGTTATAGTGTCTACAAGGTTTTCGGACAGATATGTATCATGTACTCCATATGACCAATCCGCATACCAAGTATGAAGTCTCTGCAGCATCTCGTCCACTAGTTACCGTGTTTACAAGGTTTTCAGACTTTGATGACCTCTGTTGACCCTAGATGACCTTGGACCGAACCGTTAATCAATAGGGATCATGTACTCCATGGGGCCAACCTACAAACCAAGTATGAAGACAGCGCCTTTTCGCCCACTAGTTATTGTGTTTACAAGGTTTTCAGACTTAGACCTCTAATGACCTTGGACTAAACTAAAATACTATATGGAACATGTATTCCATATGACCAACCAGCGTACCAATATGAAGTCCATGCACCTCTTCGTTCACTACTTATTGTGTTCACAAGGTCTTTGGAATTTGACCTCTGTTGACCCCAGCTGACCTTGGACCGAACCTAAATACGATAGTAATCATGTAATATATATGGCCAACCTACATACCAAGTATGAAGTCTTCGCAACTTTTTGTTCACCAGTCATCGTGTTTATGAAGTTTTCAGACTTTTGACTTCTGTTGACCCTAGATAACCTGGACCGGACCCAAAAACAATAGGAATCATGTACTCTATATGACCAACCTAAATACCAAGTATGAAGCCTCCGCTCATTTTTGTTCACCAGTTACCGTGTTCACAAGGTTGTCAGACTTTGACCTCTGTTGACCCCAGATGACCTTGGACCGAACCCCCCAAAAAGGGAACATGTACTCCATAGGGCCAACCCACATACCGAGTATGGAGTCTGTGCACCTTTTCGTTCATTGGTTATCGTGTTTACAAGGGGCGTAACACACATACAAACGTACACACACGCCCGCGCCATCGCATATAATTCTTTTTAACGCCAATCCACAACAACCATTTTCGACTTGAATGACCAATTACATTCATTTGGGAAACACACATTACGATATTATGTAATGCGCTATGTTTGCAAGCCCTGTTACCACATTAGTGCTAGTGTTCGATTTGAATACACCACGTTAAAGGAGCATACCTGACACCAATATTTTTGCGAATAATGAAGAAACAGCATTGCAAGAAGAACAGGGAAAGCGAAACGCCCCAGACAGCACATCCATGCAGAGGTTCACCTTCCTGACACTATGACATGAGTCTGATCTTAATTTCCAAATGACAGGTAACTGCTGATTGGACAACGACTGTGTAATACCTTTCCAGAGGGTTAACCGAGCTACATTGCTGGCTGTCTCCTTCCAAGCATGACGATCCTCTACGTTGGTACCCTCCTCCAACCTTCATGTCCCAGATGATCTTTAATCTGTCCAAGACGTCCCTTGTTCACCCCTACCATGCCTACCATCAACTATCTTGGTGCATCTTCTCAACGTGTCCAGAAACAATCCAGATAACATGGGCAACTGGGCAAGCTAAATCACTTATTCCTGCCTATAGAAGGAATGCAGGCATCCCTGAAACTTATTGCCCAAACACCTGCCTATAGAGAAAAACACAGCCATTCTTGCAACCTGCTTAAAGAAGAAAACGCGGGCATCCTTTCCACTCGAACACCTTCCTATAGAAGTAACACTAGGCATCCCAAACACCAGTGAGCTCCATAGGCTCATAACAAGCTGGAGTATGACAGAACAGTGGCATGTAGTAGTAACAGTAGGTAAGTAGTAAAGTAGAAAAAAGTCCATAATTCTCGAGGCGAGCTGTGAGTATATCACCACCAAGATGCAATACGAGTGTGGTACTGGCAGTGTGATGTGAACAAGCATGATGTGAACAATTATGGTCAATTGTTGAATATGGTAATATAGAAAAATACAATATTATGATGATGAATGCAGCAAACTCGAACCTGTGTTTGGATAGCATTGGGACATTCCCTCCGCAAGCCTTTAACGTCTTTGAAGATGGTTGTTCTCCCACCAACTCTCTGCTCGCCCATTGCAGATTTGACGATAACATACACAGCACTCAGGCCAACGCCGTTACTGCAGTAAATTAAACGGGCAAGTCAGTTTTGCATTTTAAACATATGCATTTCATTAGATATGGCATTTTGTAGGACCCAAATGTAGTGACATACACCACGCTTTATTGATGTGCGAGGTAGTCACATGAATTGTGCTGATTCGACCTTGGAAGTCCACCTACAGCACCATGTACACATATGATGCAACCAAATCGCTTAGTTCACACATGTAAGCAATCACTTAGTACATACATGTTAGTAAATACTTAGTACACACATGAAGCAATCACCCAGAACACGCATATAAGAAAATCATTTAATACACATATGCAACCAATCACTGGGTACACATAGGTGAGAAATCACTCAGTTCACACATGCAAGCAATCACTTCGTATACACATGTTGAACAAATCTGTCAGTTTTAACGCCAGCCCAGACCGTTCAAAAATAGGAAACGCAGGAAGACCCCAACTCTCGGGCAACGCCTCCACAGAGTTCCCCGTCCGTAGCTCATAGGGCGTCTGCGATGAATGTGGGATATTGGGGGCAGTTCGGAATGGTACAACGCACCCGAGCCGAATCCGAGCGATTTCGCTACACACATGTAAGCAATCGCTGATGCTCTATCAGAACCATATTGCTATATTAGAACAATGATGCAAGACAAAAACTCACATGCAGTGAACAAGTGTTGGACCAGATTGGCTGATTTCAGTGTTCTTGATGAACGTACGTAGCTTCTGGACATTCTTGGGTGATTCATCGTAGGCAAAATGGGTGACCCTCAGAGAATTCTGAAAGGAATTAGTGCACTGCATTCCCAGAAGCTGTTCTATTATTCAATACTGGAGTGGTGATTTGATTTGAACAGCTCAATGGTTAAAGCACAGAAGTAATGTACTTTTTCACACTTTTCACAAGTGGAGTAATATTGCCTATTTGGTGATCAGTGTTCTCCTCAAACATACTTATTTCCAGCCATGTTCAATCCATGTGTGCTACCATGAGGAGTGATATGCCTTAGGACAGAGATAATGTCATTATCTACAAAGCTACCGTATAGTGAATTGTCCATATACCGCAGGTGAAACAATTTTTATTGCGATAATAAGAAGTGATATGTTTCATGACATATATTATGTCATTATCTACGAAGGCATGCATGAGCGTGTTTTGCCTTCAGGCTCACCCATCAGATTGTTAGATATGAAAATGATCACAAGGGCCTCAGGAATTGTCATACCTCCAATTTCCCGGGCCACAGAATCAGTCCAGCTTCTCTGACACAGAAAGCCATAGATCCATTGCTCTTGCCGCATAAGCTATTCAACTGCAAAGGGCTGCTAATCTTGTTTTTCCTTGAGCTATGCCTGTTAGCTCGCGTGTATAGGGACCTAGAGGGACTTGACAGGCATAGGTACCGTATGGTAAATTGTCAAATACCGAAGGTGGTACAATTTTGTTGCGTATGGCAAATTCACCAAATCAATTATAATCTAAATAGTAGGTGTAGTACCCACCCTGATCCCCTATGCAATATGTGTCCTGCTAATCAAGTAATGACATTCACTGTTCAGGCGAAAGAAATGTGTGAATCTCTGATATTAACAGAACAAGAAACTGCAACATCTCAAGCCACTGTGACCACGAGAAACCTCATGATCCGTGTCCATACTGTGTACCTCAATACCCAGTTCCTCATTTAGAGACTGTGAATTGGGAGAATAATAATAATTATAATATACGCGATTAATATAGCGCCCTAATCAGTCGAGGACTGCTCCAAGGCGCTTTACGACGAGAAAATACGAAATTATTGGGCAAGCTCATATGAATAAGTTTTAACTTTGCTCTTGAAGATACCTATGGTAGTAGAGAAACGTATCTGTTGTGGGAGAGAATGAAATCCAACCCAAAGCAACATGTTACCTTTGATTTCTTATGTGTCACAGTGAATCTACTTGTGGTCATCAGATCATTCTGATCTGTCTTCTCACATGAAATTGTCATGTACCCATACTGAGCAGTTCCACCTTGGGGCCAATATTGAGCAATAGTCTGAAACGAAAATTATATAATATATCAACTGTGCTGAACTCCTTATATATAGCATTGGTATGCGATGATAATGACCAACTTTCATGATCATTTGATTCAAATTCTAGGAAGGGCAGTCAACATATTTCACCAACATTGCCCAAATGGCCCACCGGATGACCTTGGACCATGAATCCCTGAATACCCTGTATGTAGCATCGGTACACAATAATCTAATCTTAACTATAGGAGGTAGAGGATTTGACAGATTTTCACAAAATGGCTCGTAGATGACCTTGGACCCATCACCTGATCATTTGTATGACCAAGTTTCATCATCAGTTCTAGGGTGAACTAGAAAAACTAATTGTGCAGGTTAGGAAAAGTGAATTAGAAAGCCAAAAGGCTCAGTAATTCCTTGAGTGCAATGACCTCTGATAGCCTCAACGATGGAGATCATGTATTTTTCATGGAGATCCAATATACTACAACGCGATGGGGGTTCTTGTAATTACCTGCTCAGAATGAGTATCCTGGTAACAAGATTTTTAGACTTTGACCTCTGTTGACCTCACATTACCTCTGACTTGACCCGAAAACAAAACAATAGGGATCATGTACTCCTCATGGGGAACACACATACCATTTACGAGCTTGATCCATTGAAGATTCCCATAACAATAGGAATCATGTACTCCTCATGGGGAACACACGTACTATGTATGAGCTAGCTTGATCCATCCAAGTGGGGTTGAGTTATTGTGTTAAAAAGCTAAAACTGACCAAAATATTGATTTTTCACAATTTCCACCCTTTTGGCCCGAAAATGGCCCCTGGTCTACACCGAAAACAATAAAGTTCCTGTTTTCCCTATAACAAAGCTACATATACCACATTTGAGCCTGTTCGGACCGAGCATTTTGGATTTATACTGTTAACAAGATTTTCAGACGTTGAAGTTTGACCCTCTGTTGAACTCATATGACCACTGACCTGACCCTGAAACAACAGGGATCATGTACTCCTCATGGGGGACAAACATACCAGGTATGAGCTTGATCCATCCAGGTGGAATCGAGTTATCGTGTTAACATGCTAAAATTGGTCAAAATATAGATTTCCCACAATTTCAATTTTTGCACCAAAATGACTCCTGGTCTACACCATAAACAAAAGGTTTCATGTACTCCCCATGACAAGGCTACATACCACATTACAGCATGGTCGGACCGAGCATTCTGGACTTATGCTGTTAACAAGATTGTCAGACTTTGACCTCTGTTGACCTCACATGACCCCAACACAATAGGGATAATGTACTTCTCATGGGGAACACAGAAACCAAGTATGAGCTTGATCCATCCAGGTGGGGTCGAGTTTTCGTGTTCACAAGCTAACATTTGCCAAAATATCGAGCTTCTACAATTCACATTCTCTCGCCCAAAACTGACCCGTGGTCTACACAAAAATGATGGGGTTCCCGTACTCCACATTACAAAGCTACAAACCACATTTCAGCCTGATCGGACCGAGCATTCTGGACTTATGTTGTTAATAAGATTTCCAGACTTTGACCTCTGTTGACCTCACATAATCTCTGACTCGACCCTTACACAATGGGGATCATGTACTTCTCATGGCAAACACACATACCAAGTATGAGCTTGATCCATGGAAATGGGGTTGAGTTATCGTGTTAACAAGCCGGGCGTCACAAACACACATACACATACCGTGTATCGTCGAGGGATGAAAAAAACCCATTGAATATTGCACTATGAGCATCTTCTATTTATTGCCCAATGCACATGGTTGCATGGATGTTGGGATTGTTCTCAATACCCTGCTATTCCTTATCTGTGATAGGAACTAGTGAATACTTAGGCTGACAGTTGTCCTTTATTATATGTTCTGTATGCTCATAATGAAACATGAACTAAGTCAAACTGACCTCAATGCGTACACACATAACGCAATCTCACACCAATCAATCATACGATTTGAAGGAAGGTTTGAAGGAAGGCATTGGGTGGTAACTATAGGCCGCCTCAATAATTCCAGAAGAAGTTCATTCTGCACTAATAAGATCTACATACATACAGCAATACCTTACCTCATCGGAATTATCCAAAGCGTTCATCATTATTATTGATGAACAATTGTAGTCGAAGACCAATCTCCAGAAGTCCTCAACAGTTGCAGTCAAAGGGGTTTGGGTAAGAATGAACTTGTTCACTCCGAGACACTGCAAGTAAATGATATTACATATTGAAGTGAATCAATATATACGGTATCAAATAGTTGGATTGCTAATAAGTCAAAATGTAGGAAACTATGATAATAATAATAATAATATTATATCTTATAAAGTGCAAAATCCAGAACTGCATCCGCTCAAGCTATGCAGGGACAACAAAGTCAAAGTAGAAGGAATGTTCATAATTATTCGAAATACGGAAGGAAAAGATGGGGTTTTAGATGTATAAAGGTGTGTACTGATCGCAGTGATCAGATGTCAACAGGCAGGCTGTTCCAGAGGGCTGGTCCACAGCGGGAAGAAGCCCGGTCCTCATATGTCGACGTGCTAGAACGTGGTATATCCGAACAATGCTAGTGTTGGGAGTGGGTTGGAAAGAGGAAGTGACATTCGACGTAGAATTTGAGACAGGTATACATGTATATCGATGTTCACAGCTTGTAACGTGAGGCAGAGGAGCTCATACTGGATTCGATACGGAAAAGGAAGCCAGTGGAGGAAAGGGTGTAATGTGAACAAATCTGAAGATTGAGTGACGATTCTAGCAGTAGTGATTTGGAGACGTTGATCGAAGTCGTAGGAACTATATGATAAATACATACATACGTCTCATTTAGAGGGAGGGTAGTAGGGTACTACATCAAACTTGTTAGTAAGGTTTGATGTAGGCCTACTAAGCCAATACGGGACTTTCGATCTTAAGATATACTTTGACATTTGCATCTGGTAACTTCAGACTTATTTTCAAAACATTGGAGTTCTCAAATAAAAAGAACTTATTCTAACCAACAACAACACTGTTCATGTACTTGGAAATTGCACACTGAATGTTCCACTTGATCAACACTGAGCATTATTATTATTATATGTTGCAAACTAGTACACTCTTTTGCCCATGGGCCTTTACCAAGACCACAATAGGGTTCATTGATTTAACATGGCCAACCCACATCAATCCCCATAGTCTTGCATCACCCATAGTCCTTGCATGTCAAATTATAAATTTAAAACTTGTCTCATGTACATCATATGTAGACAGGGTCCAAACAAATGCTCTACTGCTTTCACACAGTGATTACTGATTTTTGTATTGCTCCATAAGTGGAAAATCTTCGAAGTGATTGATTACTCTCGTTAATTTGTATTCATATCAGATTCACCATTTCATGTGACATCTCGAAAAGGTCGATTTTCCATCGGCTTTGTACTGAGCAGGTATTTCTCTTCCCTGTGTAAGGTCATTCAATGTTGTGTAGTAATAAATCTATCATCATTTTCACCATGCTATTGACTGAAAGACAGTTTGAGGGATGGAGTTTCCCGATATGCTGATTGAAAGGAATATATTCTCCAAAGTATGTTCAGAACTTCCATTGGCCTTAGGTTTTTCCTAATATACTGATTATCATAATTCCAGAGTCGTGAGACAACATGGACCAACGAGAGTGTATCAACATGAATGCTAGATGATGCCAATATGTCTTTTACAGTAAAATCAAGTAGATTGTCGCTCCTGATTAACCCACTGAAGAATATCATACCCTCTGGAAAGAGGGTGAGCCCATATGGCAACTAATTTACCTTCACATGAGTGGCACAGATGTACTCATTGCTACCGAAGAGAGATCCTGGTGATTTGAGCACTGGTATGAACTTGTCCACTGGGAAAATACAAAGAAGAATGCGCTTGTTTGGGATTGAGTCAACCTATATACATCATGAGAATGAAGTTAATCTACATTATAATGCAACCTTCATGATAAGGCTGGAGTCAACCTACGTAATAGGGCTGAAGTCAACTCACATAATAATGTTGAAGTCAACCTACATGGTAGGGCTGTAGTTAACCTACATGATGAGGCTGAAGTCAACCTACATGATAAGGCTGAATTCAACCTACATAATAATGATGATCTCGACCTACATAATGATGCTGACGTCAACCTACATTTTGAGTAAGAAGTCAACCACAGAACAATGATGAAGTTGACCTACATAATAATGCCGAAGTTAACCTACACAATGAGATGGAAGTCAACCTAAATGATAAGGTTGGAGTCAACCAACATAATGTGGCAGCATGATGTCAACCTACACAATATGGCTGAAGTTAACCTACATAGGTCAACCTGCATAATAGAGCCACATGATGTCAATCTACACAGTAGAGCTGCATGAAAGTAACCTACCTAATGAGACTGGAGTCAACCTACATATTGAGGCTAAAGTCAGCCTCCATAATGAGGCTGAGATCAACTTATATATGAAGCATGAAGCCAACCAAATGGTGAGGCTGGAATCAACTTACGTACCAAGGTAGGGATGTAAAATAGATAATAAAAAACAACAAACCTGGGTGAAGCTCTGGAAACCTGTTCTTGTGTCTGTTCTCTTTGAGATCCCCTGTTATAGCTGGTGTTTCAATCTGGGATTCATTCTCCTCTTTCTGCAGACTCTGAAAGGACAGCCAGTCAGGCATAGTTCAGAAAGTAACATATAAAGAAATACATGTCTAACAGGCAGCATCTCATGCAGTATCTTGCAATATTGGCAGCAAAAAAATAAAAGTAGGAGTTTTAGCAACATGATGCAAAAGTCTTCTCCATCGGACCCGAAAATATCCTAATGATCAATTCATCAAATACAAAGCATGTTCTACAAACATCTGAACATGATAAAGACAAAGCAGAAGTAAATTATGGTTGCTGTCAATTACCTGAAATTCGTTCCCTGCCTTCCTTATGATAGTGGTGCGGTTGAGCGTCTTCAGCTGGGTAGTAGTGATACCAGAGTGCGATGATGTCAGTGCCTCAAAGAGCACATCAAATATGAAGAGATATTGAAGCTGAAAAATCGAACGAAGGAAATAACTATATAAATTGTATTCATGAGCAGAGTTTAATTCTGGACAGAGCTGTGTTAGAATAGCCTGGCATACTTACCAGATTTGGCCCGGTGAGGGTGTATATCTGATTACTGCAATATCCGCGGCTGATCTCTGTCACTATATGTACTTAGAATAAGACAATATTTGTTGCCTATAGTCTCATAATATCTTTCAGCGATTAGTATGAAGTATCTTCCCAAGAATACAACTGTGGATTTGATTCAGCAATCTCTGCATCATAAGCCTAACCAATGTGCCATATTCCCTGTGAAATAATCAGGCAAATAATCCTGAGAGTTAGTATACATGTAGTATAACTCGGTATAAATGAACTGCACATTGTAATGATGAGCAACCATGGTAGGGGCTTCATATGTAGGAGCCACATCATAGAGCACTCATTCCGCTGATCACTGGTCTCTCTTCCAACCAGCATATGTTAGTGCACACTGCACAACTCTGACTTCTACGCACCCGGCACACACATAACACATACAGCGCAATGCTATATATGTCACCTTTGGGGTACCCATTTATACCTGGGTGAGCAAGCAATGGATACGAAGTATCGTGAATACAACGTGGACTCAAATCCTCACAACCTCTGGATTACGAGCTTGACGCCTCTTCAACTAGTATACCACGCTCTCACAATTGTAGCAGAATCTATACTCCTGGAACTGCCAGAGAATATTCTGAATTTTGATACTTATAATCAACCATAGTATGCGTCTGTTCATGTATGAAGGAAATGCTCAAATCCAATCATTATTGTAACATTTCCTTTAAACTGACAAGTAATACCAGCCAATGAGGACCATTGTTAATGCATTAGTGCATGTATGAATAATTGTGATCTAGGAGCTTACTAATGTGAATTGCTATTGGACATTGTTTTACCATTATACTATAATGTTTGTTTTCGAACACTAGACTCGTTATTCTTATCACAAAGAACTAACCTTTGCTTGGACCATGTCCATTCTATCTTCACGCATTCTCTTGACAGTGTTGAAGATACTGATGGATTTGCTGGTCTTGATGACATCCAGAAGATCATACAGAGCTATGAAGGTCCCTGTGGCACCAACCCCATTACTGTTAGGAACAATAAACCAATCAACTTTATTATAACAAATTGATATTTAAATCATCCAGGCAAGCTGAATGAATGAAATGTTGATTACTTTCTCCAGGAAAAGGTAAAATATTATGTGAGAAAGGTGAATATTGCTTGTCAGAAATACAGAGAACACAATAGGCCGTGAAACATTTCGACCATAAGGAACTTTGCCCAACTTGCCAAAAAAGTGTATCCGAAACCTATCCAAGGTGTTCCAGGTATCAGAGGGGAACTAGAAATGTGTGAGAATAGAATCACACAATTTCGGAGAAAACTTGTGGGTGTAGCCGCTGCTCTATGCGAAAGTTGGTAACACTGCAAATATACTAATCTCATTTGGCCAAGTTTATACAAGATGTTTATATTTGTCGGATTTGTGCAAAAACTTAGTGAATGACATGCTACATTTGTCCCCCAATTCCCCCAATTTAACACATTCCCTAGCAGTGTCATTTGCAAATTCAGTTACAAATTGTTGACCCGACTGGGTGTACTGGCGTGAGACTTACCAACAATGCACCAGCAGAGGTCGCATGGTGTCTTCTCCACTCTGTTGGTTTTCCTTGACATCATCGATCACAGTAATGAAATCTGCTGGATCCATTGGGGTACCACCGTACTTCCAGTCAGACAATTCAATCTGATTTATGATGTGGACTTCAGTGCCCTATGACATAATGGAAAAAATAAAAAAATAAAGTAGTAGCACACGACTTTGCTGCAACAAAGCAAGATGAAACCAGAATGTCTGACTGACCATATGACCACTGTGGAGCCTTGTGGAAGCTGAGCGCCTAGCTCTGGACAGAGCTGCTTGGAAGAAGATGTCAGGGAAACTCGTAGCCAATGGTCAGTACTAACGACGGCTGAATGAGAGGGAGAAGAAGATATTACCCTTGACCATTCATGTCTCGATAATGAAGAGCATCTTGTTGGTACTCTTGTCCATTATACCATCATGGGTTGGTGTCTCATGGAAGCCGTGCAGCTCCTTTGTATTAAGTTAATTGGATGCCGCCCCCTTTCCTCGTCATCCTGCTAATCTTGTCTGTTTGCGTTTGGCTCAGTGTTTCTTTCTCCCTATTTTGGTGTAAAATGCCCTGACTAGGCAGAGCATGAATACCAGGTATAAACTCCATCCACCCAGACAGAGTTATCATGCTTACAAGCCAAAATGTTATGTTTCAACAATTTTCACATTTCCCCCCAAAATTATATCCAATCTACACCAACAAGGGTTCTCCCTATAATGGCCGGATTCCATATGTGCGTATGCAAAAATGGGGTATAAATTTCAAGATCGCTGTTTTGTGAAGACGGATAATGTTTGGGGCGGGGAAATACTCAAGAATGATGCGCAAACACAACTCATATGTGAAAGCTCGTTATCATGGACAGTGGACTTCCACACAATTTAATTGTATGCGGTATATGGCATTATTGCCGCAATGGTACGCGTGTTAACTTTGTCTACACATCACTCGTTCTATCTTATTCTAATGATTTTTCGCTACGTTTAGATAGGTAATCATCTCTGTTACCATGAAACAGCTCATTGTGGCACTTGCCATGTTTGTGCTCGAGTAAAAGCGCATCACAATGTTTTGCCGCATCCCGCATCCGGGAATATGGAAGCTGGCCTTGAGAGAGCTACGAATCAACATTGAGCTTGATCAGGCCAAGCACTCTGAACTACAATTGCTTCCACGACTTCGAACTGCATCCACCAAGTTCTGTTCACAGCCACGAAATAAAAGAAATTGTCTATGAACTATGCAAAGTTGACGTATAAAACGACCTCAAACAAATCGGACATAGCATTAGTCACTTATAATGGTTAGAAGGATTTTACACTTTGATCTCTGTTGACCTTTGGTCATATGTAGGAAGCTTGGTACCCCAGAACAACCGGTATAACACAGACACAGACATGACGAATTGTTGCCAAGTCTCTTACTGCTCAGGGTAGACAAAAATTGCTAAATATATATTACATGCCAAACTGTGAGGTGTTATCTGAACCCCAAAATAGAATAATACATAACTTTTAGTAATATTCATCCTATTTCAGTTAAATTAACCAAAATGAAACATGAACAATTATCCCATGTACTATTAGTTCAATCCATATCTTCCACTTTTGAGTTGAATATTTGACAATGGAATGGACGATGAAGTTGTATGGCTAACCTTGAGCACGGTCAGTTTCCTGTAGGTGTGCAGTCTGTGTGCTGTTGATTCCACCAGAAGGACTGTTACATCACCATACAGGTTACTCGTATTGACTGCCACAGGCCAATAACCATGTTGCTGTTAGACGAAGAAAAATAGTTCATGAAAGCCTCACACTTTTCAACAAGGAGACCTGAAAAATTAAGGTTGCATTCAAACATTCACAATCAGTTCTGTTGACTGTTTCGGGCCGATAACCATGTTCCTGTTGAACGAAGACAACAGTTAATGGACGCTTCAAATTATTGATCCTTGTGTAACCAAGATACCTGAATAATAAATGTTACATTTAAAGCCAATCATAACAGTATAACAGTCAACTCTCTGAGAGTGTAAAGTTCATGTGATACTCCACTAGGAGAGAGTGTTGCATCACTAAAAATTGGTTCTGTGGACTTGTTCATGCCTGTGATAACATAACATCACTGTTGAAAATGATCTATGCATCAATTGAATATGTTGCATCAACGCAATTGGAAAAGAGTAAGTTAATGTAATTAATTCGAACATTTTCCAGGCATTCTGATAATTAACACAGCGGGTTATTAACATAGCCGATTCGGAGATCGGATTTCTTCAGTTAGTAGAGCACTGGACTCGTGATCTGAGGATTGCGAGTTCAAGTCACAGCTGATGTTGCGTCCTCGAGCGAGGTGCTTTGTCTCCATTGCTTGATTCGTACCACTCGAGTGTTATTGGGAACCTGTGAGGAGACTGACGATCTGCGCCTATTGGCAGCAACTTATTCTCCAGGATCATCGTAGAGTGTGCGGATTTCCTGTCATCAGGGTAATATATGTGAAGCTCTTCTATCATGTCATCGATGTGGAAGAGCGCTATATAGAAATGGGATATTTATTCCATACTAACCTGCACATCACCATTTTCCTCTGATATCGTCACAATAGTCTGGATATTCTCACTCCAGACCATCTTCCAAAAATCCTCTTTCGTATTCTCTCTGGGATCTGCAATGATGTGGGGAATTAGTATTACGATGAACCATACTGACATGTAGTAGATATGAATGCTGGTCACAAATATTGATGTATACTTTACATTGCACACAACAAGAAAAAAGATGCAAGTGATAACACAATTTTCATATAGACCAGACTATAGTGATAATCAATATGTACACATGATCTAACCAGAAAGCCAAAGGGCTTATATTGTTCTCTTGTCAACCATTCTCCTGAACTGACTCCTAACCAACATCAACCAGAAAGACAAAAGGCTAAGTGAGGCATTGACTCTATAGCTGTGACATTTGACCTCAAAACCTGCAGCAGGGTTCATTAACTCAAGACTACTGCTTCACACCGAGGATGATAGGGGGCTTGTACTTTCAATGAGGAGCTACGTATACACATTAAATTACGGCATTATGAGAGCAACTATTCCTCACTGCAAATGGCTGCCGATGACATTTGACCTGACACCAGAACAGTACGATCCATAATGTTTATGAGCTTCATAAGAATATATAGCCACAAGTTTTGCTGCACACTATACACTGTACACTACAAGAATAAAAATACAAGTGATCATTTTATTCTCATTAAATCAGACTATATAGATAATCAATAGGTAGGCTACACATGATTTATTCTGGAAGCCAAAAGGCTTATAGTGTTTCCCTGTCAACCTTCCTATTAAACTTATTCCTGGCCAACACAAAAAACAAGAGGCATCCCGTAATCTCTATAGGAATGCTATATCACACCAAATGTCTTGACCCAACCGGACTAATCGTCTACGACTTGTTGTGTTCACAATAACTTTAGGCCTAGACCACTGGTAACTTCTGATGACTTTTAACTTGACAGAGGACGTGTACTCATTAGGAGAAACTCGAATTGAGTATGAACTTCATTCATCCAGGAAGAGTCCAGTTATTGTGTTCACATGCAAGCAAACATCCATCGAAATATTGATTTTCAGCATTTGTCCAATGCTCCCTTCAACATGACCACTGGTCAACACTAAAAAGAACAGGCTCTTTGAACTTTCCCTAATAGAGCTACGTACCAAATTCCAGCCCAATCAGACCAAGCATTTTGGACTACAGTGGACTGTCAATATCCAGGTTTACTCATTAGTTGCAGAGCCCAACATTGCTCTAAACATGTAAGATGTATGAGGAATACAAGCATAAAGAAACACATAGTGGTGATTGATGGAGGAATGATATCGATGCTTCACATTTTACATTTTCTTGCAATAAGCCAGTTCAAAGTTATCATGGGCATGCTCACAGCGGCTAAGCTGAACCTAATAACATGTTCAGGAACAGACGAAATTCCACACATTTGCTTATCGTTACGAAGTTTTTTTAAACTGCCATAACTCTTTGGAAAATATGTAATTTCACCCAATCTTCGACGATGTTATTGTCCTCAAGTGTGAGGGAAATATTATTAATGTTTGGAAGATCTATAGTTTTCTCCAGTAGATTTTCGAAAGATTGCCCTACCTCCGAACGAACGACCTATCCATTGCTTTGTACACTGTTCGAGCAGTCCGGTCCCCGTGTCCACCCGAGTGACTTTCGACACAGATCATTAGCATATCGCGTGAAATGCAACCGTGAACAGGCTCAAAAAGATGAGTACATGCTTACCCTGAGTGGCAATGAAAGTAGGCTTTCCATGATGATTCTATTGATGGATGGAAAAAAGTTTATGATTTGTTTATTGCTTTTATACTTCTTAGGGAATGTAATATCTTCGGTGATCAAGGAACCAATAAAAACTGTCAAAAGAAATTGAATCTGACGAGATACACATATCAGAAGGACAAGGAATCAAAACCATATCATTGCCCTATCATATTTGTTATCTTGTATCCCTAACATACTATTCAGGCACAGTCATCATAAATCATACAGAAAGTAGCTGCAAATAAGGACTGTGACGCATGCTCTTTTTGGCCGGGAACAGTTTTGACTAGAATAACTTGTGGCATAATGTATCTGCCATCAGAGACTCAGCTAACTTTGAGATTCAAGTTTCGAGGCATCTGGAGCAGGGTTTCTCCATCCACACACCTGCTCCTGTCAGTTCGGCTCTACATGGAGCAGTGGAAGAAATCATTTAAGATATAGATACCATATTATAGGTGTTCAGTTTTTCCCAAAATATGGAACTGGGTACTGGTTGTGATATGAAAACAGTTTCCCTATATGAACAAACACACAAAATCAACTTAATTGTCATGATCATCACAAGCCCCTTCAACCACAAATAGCCAAAAGCTCAGATATGATCTCTGGGAGTGAATTGATACGTGGCTTGCCTAACTAGTCACCCAACAGTTTAGAGAAAGTACCCAGTAATTTTCTTTCACTGAAGGTGACAGAACCAATCAAACACAATTATTATGTAACTATGAGATTGACCTTGAAATGCATTAACTGGGAAGTGTATTACTATGTATCACATGATAACAAACAGTTGAGTAGCAACACCGTACTGTCAGCTAATCTGCTCATTTTAAAAGCGCAATCCACTATGAAATTAGTTCTGAAAAATGCCTCATAAGAAGGAATATATATCGATAATATACAGTATTGAATATGTGTGTGTGAACCAGTTATCACAGTGTACTGTTTTAGTCATAACGACATAGTTATAGACAGTTACCTTGATATAACTGGCATTGATGTAATCAGATCTGGCCAAACTGCCAGCCGTGTCCAACAATACACGGGAATGATCATCTGAAATGAGCAAAAACATTCAATTGGTTAGTGTTTTCTGGACTGACTTGATTCCATTACTAACACCATACCATAATGTACATCAATCGACAAGCATCGATTCATAACATTAGAAAAGGGCCTCCCTGAACCGACTGTGGGATTATCTTGCGATCGCAGAATAATTCCCAATGATTCCTCGCCACACTCGTAGAACATGTCAACAATTTCAGGCACACAAGACATTGGGGACTCACGGCCGTCAGGAATGTTGTGGTTCCGACGGTATTAGCCGAATGCAATTGTCCGATTTCTCTCTCAAAATCCTACTCTATCGTAATTATTATCTACGGAATGTTCATTGTTGCCTATGTTTGCTGGTCATCCGTACATTCGAGCATCCAATTCGGTTAAGTACAGCCATAATTAGACGTCATTCCACCCCGATTTTCACCGCTATTTTCGGCTGGTAA
>JAUOBX010372015.1:0-10789 GCA_032360705.1 Eupentacta quinquesemita
GAGTTGCTGCCTAAACCAGCCAATGTATTTCAGTGCAAAGCCCATCAATTAATCGTGACAAACGGAGACGGGTACAAATAAATGTTTTTGAATTAAACATAAATGTTAGATTTGTCTGCAGAGGACACTCGGATGACATAATTCGAGATTGTACGGTCACCGCTGCGCATGCTCACAGTTGCTTAGTATTCGGGAACAGACGAAATCATTCACAAATATTCACACTTATTAATGAAACGTTAATCTGCAGGCATGTGACTGTATATGCACATGTGGACACCTAATGGGAATTTGCCTCCCCGGCTAATGTGTACTGCAGCCTATTCGAAAAGAACACGGACAGTGCATTCTTAAACACGTCCGAACTCATATAAATTCACCCAAATATCTACTATGTTATTTTAATCTTTTAAATAATAAAAGTGTTGGGGTAATATAAGTGATGCATAGTACAGACATAAATAATAATCTATTCCTGAGGAGTTTCAAACGATTGCCCTGCACACTGTTCACGTGTAAGTCTGTGTCTGAGTGTGTTCCAGTGTGACCTCTGACACCGTATCATTAGCATACACTGAATTATAACGATGAGCTGGATTATTTGGTGTTTGGTGTTTAATTTCCTATTATTTAGTGTTTAACTCCAACAGTAAGTTATTATTCACTCATCTGAGAGTGAATGTAGACAGTCAATCCAAAAAAATCAATAAATGTGCATCGGATAGACCCATACGATTCCTCATTGGTTGTTGGCCATGTAGTCTATAGTATAAACCAGTTCACGACTGCATTATACCAATGATCATGGTCACTCGGGTGCGGTCATTTGACGGGAGACACAAAATATCCGTTATATAGAATTTCTCCCCATCACACGTGAGGTCAATAACATAGTCGAAGATCGGGTGGAATTATAGTATTTCCAACGAGTTATAGCGGCTCAAAATACCCCTAACAATAAGTCTTTGTGTTATATTTCATCTGTTCCCGAACGTTCTACTAGATGTGGCCGCTGTGAGCATGTGCATTACTAACGGTGAACTGGCTAATTGATTGTTCTCTTTATCGTTATGGCTTGCAATCAATACAGAGATTAGGATAAACGATGGATGATGAACATTCATGTATTCCAGTGCGCATTATCATCGAAAGATTGAAGAGTCACTCCGAGAAAATATTAACTCGTTTTGAATGTTTATAGTGGTCACTCCTTGTTCAGAATGCAGACTTGTTCCACTACTTTGGAGTGTTTGCTCACTCTGATGGAACCATACGATTCACTTCACTCTCTAGAGAAATGGGTTTTTAGAGTGTGAATTCACCCGCCTTGTTAGATGTGACGTATCAAACAACAGAGTGAGCTAGACATGTCCTCACTACCGACATATGTCAGTGTCAGCCTCCCAAAATAAACACAATGAATGACTTAACTGACCAATCATGTCTGAAAGATTCATTGTTTGTGAAAACCTCTCACTTGTACGATTACTTTCCCTCGCCCTCCCCCAGCAGGAGAGAGCGCAAATTTCTCGAAACTATCGACGTCGTAGATTGTGTATACTCGGCCCTGCGAATTTTGCGATACGTAGCCAGAACAATGCCGGGTTTCAATAATTCATTCAAATGTATACTTAGAAAGTAAGAATTACTCTAAGCACTGATTATTATTCCTATTACCAGTAATATGAAAACATCTTCACCACATTCAGTGGTATTTTAACCAGCTAGGTCATAGGCTCAATACAAACATTACGAGTTCCCCTTAAATCAGTCAATTTTGAATTAGACTCTAATATGCTAATAACCATAACATTCGACCCTAATTTTATTATGAAAGGTCAATATGTTCTCCAAATTGTTCAAATTTGGTTCAATAGACAAATAATGACAATACCCGAAGATATTTGCCGCCGAGATGTCATTACTGTTTAAACGCGCAATACTAACGCCAACCATAATCATCACTCTAGGAGTCTAGGATCTGAACAAAACCACGTTTCCACGTTGGATTCTCATGGAGAACGCCACTCATGTAGTCCACCAGAGGACGTACTCCGTTTAATTATTCCTCGGCAAATATTTCTGACTGCTGATTGGTCAGTAGATTTCTCATACGTCGACTACGGTCAACCTCCGTCACCCTTAATCAACTTCACTTTGATACAGAAACGAATATATGTTCGCATCGCTCGCAGATGGTGGTTATTGCTTACGAAGCGTTTGATCGTTCAATTTGCGAGATGGCTCAGGATATCACGTTCAGGGTGATTTTGCTTCATATGGCGACCGTCTAAAGGAGATAACTCCCGTTGTTCATTCATCATTCCTCATCTACTCATTTTGTTCCGTTATATATATTCATATTGATATATTATTCGCTGGATGAGACACCGGTGTCAAATCTTTAGCTGACTCGAATGCCTCCAAAATCGTTTTTGTAGCTAGACGGTCAAATTGCAATCGTTGGTGTCCGTTATTGTTTTCTACCTGCAATGGAAAACTTCACTACTTTCTACGAAATGACTGAGAAGGATGTTACAATACCAGATGGAGACAATGGGATGGATTCAGGTATCTCACAAAGCGATTTAGTAGAGATCCTAATTCTCGCTTCGATTGCAGTCGTTGGTATTATTGGGAATATTCTAGTAGTCGCTGTTTACTCAAAGGCGAAAGGACAACAGACGAACGCTGCTCTCTATATCATCAATCTGGCGGCAGGTAATTTTTCTCAATTATCCAGGAAATGTAAATGAATGGCAAATAGGAGTAAGTTGAGGCGCATTGTCAGGAAAGTTTTTCCCCTGATTGGGTATTGCTATTGTAAAACCTCGATCATTTTCTTCGTTAGGATGGAGAATTATGAATGAGGATTAATGTTAGAGTTTGTGTAGTCAACCTGTGAAAAAATGAGTTAGGCCTAGGTCATATTTAAAATACGCCTAATAATTAACAATGTCTTAACTTGGCATGTTAATGGTCATTATAGTTAGTTAGACAATACTGAACAGCGTCATACTACCATCACTATCAACAACAACAAAATTCTTTACGAAGACCGGCGTAAATAACATATTTTTCTCTTCAAATGTGTAACCTAACCACTTATACTTGTTATGAAACGACTTATAACATGAAATTCATGTTTTAGAAATGTTTTAGGTTTGAGGAGTCCAATTGATACCGTCCAACAGGAACGGTGGTAAATCTTCTTTTTGAGATTTCAACCGACCATGATCATGAAGAAACACTTGCGAGTATGTAGTGCCAATATATGCGTTGGCCTTGATATAATTTTGTCCTAATACATCTTGGTTAGAGGCTAATGGAAGTTTGATACATGACCCCCCAAAATTATTATTATCGGAATACTATATTGGGAACATTCAATTCCTGAACTGTCTTCCAGTTAAACTGAGGTTAGATTTATCATTACATGGAGGTCCATGGCATCACGCGTAGAAGAAAAAAATGTATACTGAGTACAAAATCAATTCATGGATAAATTGACTTGTTAGAGCATGTCAAAGAAGCAGAAGCAGGTGAAGCTGATAAAATTTAAAATAATTGCATAATTTTGAACACGATATTGATGCAAGTAGTCTTTGGCTTCAAAGGGAAAATTCACTTGCACAGGGATAGAATCAGTTAATATTGTGTAAATTCATGCAGTGACATTCATTTAGTTATCATTGTGACGCCATCAGAAAATGCAGATAACAAAACGGGTATCATATGTAGGGGTTATGAAATAGTCTCTTTTCATCTATGTGAGTTTGGAAACACTGAGTTCGCACTTCCACTGGCCTTCAACTTTAAATTAAACACGATAAAGAGATAGCATACCAGGCAACGCATCGCAATTAGCTTGAAAATCGTCTTTGCATGATCTACAATAATCCCCGGGAGATACTTTAAATATCCCACAGCAGATTCCTAATTGCCGGAATTATGTGTAATTGCTTTGGCCTCGATATCGAATTTCTTCTGCATCTCGGTTAACTCATAACTTGCCTGACCCCGTATCATGATCCTTATCAAAGGCTCTAGGTGAAACACCTCGCCATCTAATCTTTTCCATCAGTTCATTGCGCTATAGGCTCGATAGTGATTCAGAATCATGGCTATCTAGTTTGACGTTCAATAATACGATAGTTCGCTAGTTTCAGACTGGTGAGTGCGGTCGGTTAGCACGTGAGCCACCAATTCTGACAGTTTACCAAACGTGTGATGTTGACAATTTCGGAATAGTCGGAAGCATTGTTCATAATCCCATAGGAGCACAAGGTATCTAGCAAATCCGCAAATATTCGACGTGGAACATCGCGGTATCAAATGACACAGCGAAGTGAGGTAGACTGTAGGCGCAGTCTGTTGATAAAGGGCACATCGATTCATTGGGCAAAATCCTCATAAAATTCATCGGCATTCAAACTCCTGACAGTACTACCAATACATTAGGGGAACTTTTAAATGCGCAGTAAGCACTCGGCGAACACATGTAGTTCTATTATTTTCCGTTGTGTTCAGCAGTAATTTAGGTCTCGATACTGATTTTGGTCTCGAACTCGAATTCGCACGCTAGGGACTCGGTCTCTGACTCGGACTCGGCCCGAAGGACTCGGGGACTCGGTCCGAGTCCTTGTTCGAGTCCTTCACTGATTTTTGGCAAGCAGAAATCTTTGTTATTTCACTCATAACAACACAGAAGCAGTGTAGTGTTGTAGTGAACATGCTAACACCACTAAGATAACAGCAATGATGCATCCAATACCTTGCCAGAGTCTCTTTGTGGTTTTAGTGGCTTAAGCCATGTAGGATCATACACACACAACAGCAAAATCACGATAGTGCACATTTTGACTGGATTGCCGAGTTTTCATAAGGACTCGGGGACTCGACTCGGACACAAGGACTCGGTCTCGGTCCCGGAGCTGAGGACTCGGTCACGGACTCGGACTCGATTGCTAGAGACTCGGTCTGTGACTCGGATTGGCTGGACTCGACTCCATCACTGGTGTTCAGAAACTCAGCGCTTTGCTGTGTTCATACTGTCCTCTCATTGTATAACCTTACGCACAGTGTCGCCATATCCTGACCAGCATGGAATTGACGCGAGGATTGATCCGCGGAAATAGGATCGTCTCTTTCACACACAATTCCTTCGCCTGTCTCGTAGGAAACTCCCACTTGGTCAACTCCCAACCGGACAATTCACACCTAAACTTGATGCTAACTTCAGACCATAACCGCAACCCTAGCCCTGAAAAGAATTATATTGGGTTGGAATCGAGCGTTTAGTATTCTTTCCATTACACCGGTGCTGCATATAGCGCAATATCCCGAAGTTAAATGCGCTGAACAATAGAATACAAAATAATACATTATACATAGATTTGCTTGGAATAAAAGGTCTACTGATGAGGAGTCTCGCAGAAACGACGGCAGCTTGCTCCATAGTGAAGGTGCATCATGGCAGAATACTTAGCCGCTGCCGGCGCGCTTGTTGGGTGGTTGGACAGTGCGAATGAACTTGTCGCATGATGATCGAAGTGTTCGCCGCTCCGCTGGTTCGCTGGGGACTGATGAGCTCCCGTAGAAAGATCGGCGATAATCCGTGAAGGCACTTGAAGTCAGTGTAGGAATGATCTGTGTGTCAATTGTTCAGTCGCGTGAAAAGTGTCATTTTCGCAACTGCATAAATTGGTTGCGCAAATAAATAGTCCTATTTTGACAGTGGAATATTTCCAATTGTAGGTAGCGGAACACATATGATCTCTTCATTGAATTACACACCAAATTCCCAGTGTTAAGGGAGCGATTGAGCCCCATCACTAGCCACGTCACTAGTTATACTCTATAAGCTGAGAATTGTACCAACAGTGGCTTTTACAAATTACCACACTTTGACTGATTTCTCCTCTGGCTAGAGGGGCTTGGAGTTCAGATAACTTTCGTTCGACGTCATTCTTTCTGACCACCAATTCGGCTCAGGTCACCTGTGAAATCCCGAATCAGTCCAAATTTGGCAAGATCCTTGCCAAACTGACATTATTTGTACTTTCAATCATACCCTTCGATAGAGACAGAGGTAATAGAAAAATTGGTTCTCAAGATGCTTTTGGCAGTATTTTGAGAGGGTTAACAAATTCCACTGAATGGAACATCGCTGAGAGGCCACCTGTAGCTTGATCCTAACACATGCTGTTCTTGCGCATCAGCACACCTAGTGTCCTCATGCCATTGCGTCACATGCACATGCACAATGAGTATGGATGGGGAATCGTCCCATAGTAATATTCGATGACGTAATGGTATCTGAGGCTGCATTTTGTTCACTTGTAACCGAGCGATCGATGTTGCCTCGTATCGAATACGGTACATCGGGACTAATATATGTCAATCCGATATGATGAAGGCATAATTGTCGTTGCAAGCGGACTCGTCCACAATCCTCCGGTTTATGAGAGACAATTTTGTTTCCTAACATAAAGCAAATTGTGGGACGAGAGAATACTTTATCCAAATAATATAAAATATGATATATGATATGCTAATTCAAAATCAGGCAGACTATAATGAATGTTCTAGTGATATCATGCAACGACAGCGTTAATTTCAAATGGGAAGCGAGGACGAGTTCCCACATCTTCAAAGAGAAACGGAGGCTTTTGAGTTCAACGAAAGTGTGGTCAGTGCAGTGAACATATAACATATTTTCCTCTTCCATTTTAGCGGATCTGCTCACCCTCAGTGTGATCGTTGTGCTGGAGATCTCAGAGCTATTCGAGATCACGTGGCCGATCCTCTGGCGATACGATATCCAGTGTCAGCTATATCGTATCGGTAGATTCCTCTGCCTCGATATCACGGTTTTTCTCATGATGGCTATCGCGATCGATCGGTATATCGCAGTGGTTCACACCTTGAGATACAAAGTCACGTGCACAACGAAGAGGACTAAACGCCTCCTGGTAATCATCTGGATAGTCGCCCTACTATTGGCTACTCCGATAGGAATCAATTTCATGGTAAGTTATGAACCTTGGTATTGGCTACTCCGATATAAATGAACTTGTTCAAGCAAGCGATGGTTTCATGCTATGACCTTACTATTAGCCACAAGTTAGGGATCAACATAATGGTAAGCGAGCTATGTTGTGAAGCTACGGACTATTATATTGGCTACTCCGATTGGAATCAACTTCATCGTAAGCAAGCGATGATGTGAGGTCGTGAACCCCATTATTGGCTACTCCGATAGGAATCAACTTCATGGTAAGCAAGCGACGGTGTGAAATCAGTATTACATCATTACCAACTCATATGGAACCCATTATGCTCATGAGCCACGATGAGTATTAGCTATATGGTATTAAAAGCATGTGCTATTCGAGTGGGTAACACAGATGCTTATAAACGTCAGCATTCCACTCGGGAGAAGGCCCCGAATTCCAGTCGCGGCGTATCGACCTCTTAACATAATATTGACCCCTTGAGAGACCAGAGCAGGGCAGGAGAAAGAGGTAGATAGGTAACTTGTGCCTGTGTGAACATGCTCCCGGCATATACAGCAATATATCAATGCAGAGCGACGCTCTGTTCCGTGTAGGCCTAACATGATCCAGTGTTGCCTATGATGCGGAACCCTAGTGTGAAAATGGTCCCACCAAGCAGCACACCTAGTGCTGACCCCACCAGCAATGGCCATCCCCAGCACCCCTAACCACAACCTCGATGTCCTCGCTCTTGGCCTGCTCCAGTCGCAAAACACGTTTAGTCGTTACCGCTGGAACTGCTATTATAATATCGAGCTATAGCTCGGCTCTCATCTGCACATTCGTCTTCACGATGACATCACACCTCTTATGGGCGGCGGTCAAAGCCGTGTGGTGGGCTCGCGGTACGTTGAGGCTAGTTACGTTGGTTATATGGTTACATGCCACCTTGTAGAGGCCGTGGGTATGATCACAAGTATTCACAATGTTTAGTAGACCTCGTGGTAATTGGATTCCATACAATTTGAGGCAGACCTCATCCAGTGTAACCTAATATCGGATCAGATCGGTAGAGCGTAGGACAGGTGATCAGTTCGAATCCCAGTCGGCTTCCTCTCCCAGTACCTCGTCACACCCATTCGTTATTGGGAACCTTGTGAGGTGATTTGTGAGTTGTAGAGTAAGAGTCGGGAAGCGTGATACATATGTTGCAGCGCTATTAGGATGTTCCGGGAGTAATCACGTGATGCACAGTACCTGTGCTTCAGGAAACAACATGCAGAAATGGGCACTATGCAGTATCAATGCTGGAAGTAACACATGATAAGGGTAACTTATGTGAAGCGCTTCGAGACCGCTGTAAGACAGTGATGAAGCGCTATGTAGGAACTGGATATAATCATTATTATTTTGGGTTTAACGTCTTCAGTGTTCAGAATGGATGATTATATGAATAAAATGCCTATAAATAACTGTATTTTTCATTTCGTCTCCAGACCGTCTTTGGGAAAACTGCTGGAGGACCGGCTCACGGAGTATGTGGCATCAAACATATCTACACCTTCAATGGACTCAACTACATGGGCATCTATATAGCACTCGTGTTGATGCTCATCCCTGCGTTCACGACTGGGGTCGTCTACACCGTACTGGTGATTTACGTACGAAATCATAACGCGGGGTTCGCCACGCAGTCTTCTGACCCGGGCAATAACCGAGTTCGGAACAACCACTGGCGAATGGCGAAGATCCTGATGGCTGTCTATCTCGGATATGTCTTATTCTATCTGCCGTATTTTCTGTTCTACTTTACCGAATACGTCACTGGCCGACTGCCGCAGCTCGTTCGGCAGATATTCCTCGAGGTACCCTACGGTAACTCTTGCGTGAACCCAATCATATACCTAACGATGAACAAGAACTTCAGAGCAATGCTCTGCAAAAGGTTTGGATGTCGACTGGGTGGGATAGAGGAAAGGAGACCTGTCGATAATTCAGGTTCGTCCTCCATCTACAACGAGAGTCGGCAGTTTGACCAGATCAATACAGAAACAACGTGTTCAACGGTTTCGTCTGATAACATCGTAGTCACGAGTCATTCCAGTCAATCGCTGTAAATGTACAGCTATTTTATTCGTCGACATATTTTGCAGGAGACTACGTAAATGTAGATAATCACATAGGTTTGACCCCTGTAGATCACTCACAAGATGTTGCAAGCATCATATTTTGCCATGAAGACTACATTCAGGCGAATCAACTTTACAGTATGTTTAGTTCTCGTTACTTCCTATAATTTGTTCCCTAAATGTATTCAGGAAAAATAGGAGGGAGAGTTCGAAACAATCTCTGTGCAGCAGAACGAGATGATCCTTAGGTGCATAAGAGCCGATGAAATTAGTTCTATCACGGATACAGAACATATGGAAGCCCGCCATATGTTCATGCGGGAAATTATTTATTTGCTCGGAGTGCTCGCAATTATTGCAAAACGGGAGATATGGTGGTTTGACCATGCTTCGATGCTTAGATATAAATTGGCCGTGCAAAGACAATATTCAAGGAGCTTGTGTGGTAGATTGGCGTGGAACGCAGAGAGGGGTGCTTTGGCCCCAGGGTGAGTGGCAGCAAAAAGCGTTCGTACATAAACCAGCCCTTGTATACTGTTCTCAAAACGCAGAATCGGTGGAGCAGAATTATGCCGTCTATCACACTCCCACTCGAAACGATGATAGTTTGTCTATCCTCATTTAATTTTAACTATTTTCGTATCTAAATTGTTTTTCCAGTTTGCACATTCACCACTTTTGGATTAGATACAGTTCACATAGTATTGGCGAAAGTATTTTGAAAATAATTACAAGAAAAAATATATTCAGTCTGGTCTTGGTGTTCCTGATGACTGAATTAAGTGCTATAGCATGTAAAATAGATGTAGTTCACTTTTGGTTTGAAAAATGGATACCACAGTGTGCATTTCGCATTTGATTACAGGTTAGCAACTTGTTTATGACTTTTGATCCGATAAGAACAGAAAAAACGGGGTCAATTAAATGCAAACATGTACAATGCAGATCAATATGTTGTTGTTGACAATGCGATGTGTACTTGACCTATTGATTATGTGAGGGTTAATCTTCGAAGCGGACAATTAGTGACGGTTCACTGAAGATCGACAAATCAGCTATTTGCTTCCGGTATTTGCACTTATACTAACCTTGGTATTCATAATGAAGGGACACTCAACGTGGATCTATTAACGGATTGTAATCACTGTTTCACTATTGGTCCCCTATCTCACTGTACCATGTAGTCCTAATAGACAAATAGGGCCTCCGTATGTAAATCCCGTCAATAATAACTCCTTTGTCAACCAAGTGCGCACATATTGTGAACCTTGTTCGCAGACTCGAGTGCACACGACGCGTCGCATCCCCCCCACGGGCTCGGGCCAAGCTGTAATCAGGTGCCCGCTGATTGGTCAACACAGAAGCGACGTCATTAGTTGTCACGCGTGAACGTTTCTCAGGAGACGTGCTCGTAAAGCGAGGTACGGGTAGTCTTCGCTGTTTCAAGCACGCATGTGCACTGGTAAGACGTGTGTAAGCAGAGCTATGTGATAACAGATAGGTTAGTGGTAACCAGAAATTTCTCTAATTTTAACAATCTTCAAGACCTGTTGTTATCTGATTGACCCGACCATCTTGCCCATCTGGTTATAATACGCCAGTTCAGGGTTGCATTCCACACGTATGCTAATGATCTGTGTCGAAGGTCGAAGGGGAACCGCG
>JAUOBX010372126.1:0-10789 GCA_032360705.1 Eupentacta quinquesemita
CTTGGAGCGGATACTGATTAGGAGGACCTGTGAACAGCCTTGATAACCAGATGATGGATTAACATGTGTCGAAATGACAGTGGTCACATTTTGAGAGTAACCTCCAATTGCAAGTAATGATTTAAATATAAAGAATAAGCCGGAAAAACGTTTTTTTTTATTATGAACCGCACAATACATTTGACCAGTTTATGAGTTTATTAGTAGTTGCGTTATCAGTCAAGCGCTTTTTTTAGGAGACGATGAACTGGTGATAACATTCTCTCGAAGGAATTACTTTCATCCGTACATATTGAGTAAACACTCAACAGTCTTTTCTGTATCCATTGGCCACAACACCGACTTTTCCTTCTTAAATTATGATTCTGTTTATTTGAACATATTTTCGAATTTATTCAAAATGAAACAGAAAGTAAAATGATCACAATCGGAGCGCAACTGCACACATCGGGTGTGAAAACGTGATTTTCAGTGTATCTGAAGACCAGCGGCTTTTAGGCGAAAACTTGAACATGTACAGGACAGATGTACTGCCTGTTTACTCTCCCCATGTACGCTGGTAATTAAATTGCGATCTTCAGGAGTACATAATGTAGATTGTAACAGATATTATAACGCCTCTGGGGCCGCAGTATTCTAAGCAGCATATAAACACATCAGATGGAAGGGTGTGCTAAAATCACCGGATATAAACTGTGTTCAACAGCCATTGGTGTACTGTTGAGAGAGTCGGGTGGGCCTATTCATCTGTATGCATCAATTGGTAGGTTGTATATGACGCATTGAAGCATATCTAACTAATTCCAGAGAGCAATGTTTTTCCCCAGGCGATATATACGGCTTATAATTCCCAAACTAAATAATAATAATGATGATGATATTAATAAGAATAATAATCGTCGCTCAACCCCACATACCTCCAATATAGGTCTTCTGTTACTGGTTCAAATCCTGAACGATTTTACCCTGACCCGCTCACCCAACCCCCACACCCAACGCTTACGTTGTTCAGGTCAGTAATACATCTGAATGTACTCACTCTGGCTGTTGATAGTGCCGTCAGCTCCTTCGCTCCCCACTGCTGATCTAGCGCTTCTCGGTATATATATACCCTCACTGACCCATGTGCCTCAATGTGGTGCTGCGTGTGGTAGGAAATATGATAATAGTATATGAAACTACCGGAACATAATCAGTTCAATGCTGTTCAAAAATAATTGAGAATGATTGCATCACCAAAACAGCAAGTGTTCTTGACAACTCAAATCCGAGATGCAATACAACGAATACAATGACATTAGACACATTATACGCTCACAATCACGCTAATGTTCCAATAGGTCGTGCAATGTTACACTGCAGCTCCTATTTGACCCTTCGACACGGGAACCGTTTCGACACATTTGGAAGATTCACACATTCATTTCTAGTTGATGTCTCATAAACATCATATTTTTTACTTCATCGGTGCGCACCATACAGTTTGGTTATTTATTGTTTGAATGTAAAACCTATGAGGCATTCGCCTCAAGTATTTGTTTACTATTTTAAACCGTTGTACACCGAGTCCCATGTTGATCATTACACCTGTTAACAATGTAATAGTGATAACATACATTATTTGTTGAGATGATACATTTTCACTGGTAGTAGGGTACTATCGCATTGATACATTCATTGATGCTATACTTAGCTGATTGGTTGTAATAAAAATAGATCAGAACATGTGGCTAGATCACGATGTCATATACACAGGAAAACCCAGGCTGTGTTTGAGAGAAAATGGAGACGAATATACGTACCTGCCACTGGCCATCATCCCAGTTGAGCTGATGAACCACCCGATAGCCACGGTCATAAGAAACTGAAACGTTGAAAAGGAACAGTCTTTAATCGAGCATCATTGATACATTATTTTACTGATTGCAGAGTCTTGCGAAAGTACCCTCAGTATTATTACATGTAATCATCTTGTCAGTTCTATATTATGACTGCTCTGTTTTATACCTAAACAACGAGAGCGTGAGTGACTATAGTGGTCATGTCATCGTGATCCAGAAGTTATCTCAACATACTTCACTCAACCCATGTGGTAATTGGGGACTCGTGGTGAAGGAGTACAGTCACAGCTGATGTTTAACTACTGACACTCACTTTATCAGTGCATGCCTGGTTTCTATGAGAGGGATTAATATTTTAAATCCGAGAGAATATTTAATTGGATATAGAACTATACAAGAATACGGTACTATCATTATTATCATTATGAAAAGTATATGCCATGAGGGAAATGCAGTTTGAACGGTTTCAAAGAGCGGAGGCAATGTTGGTAACCGTTAGAATGATATGAACAACCGATCCCGACCAATTGTTGAGTGGAGACCCGTAATAAAGAAGCACAGTCAGTATTAATATATATAACTACTGCCACATAGTTAACGAGATTGTCGTATTGCCTACCTGAATTCAATAAACGGGCAATGTTGTAAAAACTCCACTGTGCTCATGTATATATGTGACTGAATGTATGCCATATACTACATCATTATCAGTATTATCCTCTCTATACATTCTGTGGGTGAAGGGAATGCAGAACGAATGTTCTCTATTGAGGTGTCCCAATAATAAACCGAATGTTCTTTCGATGCTCAGGACTTGTTTGTATGTTGTACGTTCGGTATGTTTTCTTTTCGATTACTGGGTTACTGTGTACATATATATGTAATGTGATGGGGCATAATATTCGATGAATGTTGAGTTGTACTTGCTAAGAAGGTTTGGAATGTGTGAAGGTGCTTTCACACCAGAAGCGGTTTGAGCGATGTCGATTCTAGCATTCGACGCTCGAGCGGCTGGTCGCTCGCTGGTGCTTTCATACTACTAGAGCATATAAACGAGCGAATGATGCGCAACATGGGAATATATGACAACAGTTATAGTGACAACATAATAAAAGACTAAATAATGGCTATTAATCACATCAATAAAGTTGTTTACATTGATATATTGAATAAATATTGTTATACAACTATTTCTTCCCTCACATTTATCATCATTCCATGCCCAATTATTTGTTCTGAGGATTCCCGCATATAGGCTGCACACACCTTGAATCCACATGAATTATTTCCTTTTATATCATCCCATCGCAATATGTGTATCTGTTGTTTTTCGGGTCAGCGATTCGAGCGAAATGATCAGGTCAACATTATACCGAGTGAGACCGAACAGCTCGAGTCGCTTCGCTCGATGCAGGTGTGGAAGCTCCTACACCATACTATAACTGTATTTCATCCGTGGTAATACTTATTACGGGACCGAGGAAAGAGTGGGGGTGGCCTCGGGAGACTACTCTCTCAGTTTCTAGTGGTGCTAGTTTATCAAAGGGCTGCTAGTAATGTGAGTATATTGCAGGGGTTGTTGAAAGTGCCAGCTCAATGGCGCATACCTCCGTGTCAGCGGTGCTCGTCTGCACGGGCTCTAGTATATTCATCCGATACACACGTGATCATTGTACTACTAACATTATGCATCGACGGTGATGTATCATCATATTATGGGTACTGATGGCCCCTGCACGAGTGATCAGTAATATTTGTATTCCAATTTCAGAGCATCCACATATATATTAAGGATGATACTCAATGGGGGATGATGCGCATTGAAACACGAAATTATTATTCGCTTCTCGCTGATCCCAGTAACTAAACTAATTCAGAACTCTAACAATGGTGAACGATGAAAAACAATACAAGTAGTTAGCATGGAATCACATTGTATCGATTAGACATTGACTGATTACTAACTGGAGCGCAACACTGATCATCATTCAGCTTCCTGACCGTGAGTTCATTATAGGTTTGGTAAGCCCCTGTTGAGAACACAACTCATTTTGGTGGACGAACATCAGTACGGTGTACAAACCGCCACGTATCTCCCAGCTTGTTCATCAACATATCACTCAGTGCCATATATAACATTGAAACCACAGACATACAGTAGTCACATCCTCCGGAACATTCACGGGCAGGTTATTAGTACGAGCAGAGCGAATTGTGTAGAAGCGTCGGTCAATCATCAGTGGCAGCATATTGGAGAATATCGATGGGTTAGAGTCACGTGAATAATTAAATACGTCATGAGAGGTAGTTGATATGAGTGACCAGGTGAATAGTTTCGCTAATAATGAGAAGGTTACTGAAAAGATAAGCGACACTAACAGGTGACACAGCGACAGATAATATATGAATTATTGAATGTGCGGGTGGGATGGCAATGAGGGTGGTATGACCCGAATCCTTCCAGCTCTGCATTATGACATACCCGGGAAATGGTGAGATGAACTGGAACATGCGTAACCAAGCATGTAATCGATGAGTACATTACAACCGTTGTGATCATTAGTGACACAATGTGCAACATGACTGGATGATGGGAGTTACGGGAGTGTTCGAGTTGAGAAATTGCCAGGATACGTCATCGGTGTCAGTGATATGAGGGGATAGGTCAGGGTCTTACTATTAATGGTAGGAACGACTAATGGTTTGCCTCCGAACACTACTGTGACAGGTAAAATAGCATATCTTGACATATGCTCACCCTTGATTTTCCTTGTCTTCAATGTGTGTGGAATCAGATCTGCTGGTACAGAGAGTGGTAAGAGGTAGTCCGGTTCTTCAAACCTGAGGAGAAGAGCAAGGAAAACGTCGTGATATTATTGACTCTGACAAAAATGATTATGTGCGATTGTATGAATTCTATAGGCTTGACACATATTACTAAATGAATATTGGCCCACTTATGCAAATGTTCATTCAAACATCCAAACAACTTTCGACTTCGGTTAACTTCTTATGCACAGTCCCTGGTAATAGTTATGTTATACTGATATTATAATAGCGTTGTTCCTACAACTGTATATATATGGGATGTTTTCCCAGCACTTAAACAGTTATGATCACTTCAAACGTCACCATTCAATGAATTAATTACATAATTATGCAGCTGTAATGGTTTCAGGTCAATCGATTCGGGATCACAGTATGCACCGAACATTTTCCCCGAACATTTTTTGTGTGGGAGAGTTGCTACACGTGGACTAGTCATCATACGTCTGCTTCCACATACATTCTCTCAAACGAGCTCCAGGAACCAAATCGGACCGCTTGTCTCAAATTGAGACAATGCGACCAGTGCGGGAGGTGCCTACCACGAAACCACGAACGTCGGGGGTTTCTGTATTCTGGGACTCGGGCGTCCCGAGGGCTTTGCCCTAAACACTGCACACCACGCGCCGCTCTCTGATGGACAACCACGTCAGTTGAATCCCCACAACGAACACGATTTCGGATAACCATGTGGACTTTTGCGATGAATAGAAGGAGGATGGGTGCCAATCCCACCTCCTTTGGCTGCAGATTCGGGGAGGGTCACCAAACCTCTTGGATGGTGCCCCGGAGGAAACTGATCCAGCTGTCATGAACATCAAATGCACAGTCTCAAGGTATCGTGCTACGTATCATTATTGTTATCATCGTCATTATTGTCATTATTGTAATTAATACCGTTAATGTTAATGTTAGTTCTATTATCATCATAGTTTGCAGAGTAGTCGATATTCGCATCCCAAGTAAGAGCTGCGTTGTGTCATTGTAATTTGTATAGTCATTCACCTATCTACACCTTACATTTCAGGACTTCATGAACATCAAACATGAATCACAATATTCAACCATCAAATGCACAATATTAAGTTATCACGCTACGTATGATTATTATGATTATTATGAAGATGATTGTCTTTATTATTATTAATATTACTGTTACCATTATTACTATTATTATCATTAGCATTACTATTATTATCATTTTCATTTTTAGAATTATCATTAGGCCTATTACTATTAATATTATTATTGTTGTTATTATAATTGTTATAGCAGTATTATTACTATTTATATCCCCGAAACGCGTTTCAGCGTCTGGGGATATTATGATTTTGGGGGTGTAGCCGCCGCCGTATCCGCCGCCGCCGCAGCCGCCGCCAGAAACTTTAGGCGTTAGCGCAATGACTCTCCAGCGCTTTGCCGGATTTTCACGAAGCTTGGTACACCTGTTCGCCCTAGCAAAATCTTGGATGAGTTCGGAAGTGGGCTTTGCTACATGACTGCTGCCCTCTATTCTGCCGGTTTTGTGCGGCTAGAGACTTCAGTTGTTAGCGTGATAACTCTTTAACGTTTTATCTGATTCATTTGAAACTTGGTACGCATGTCCGACCTAGTGAAATCTCGAATGGGTTCGAGGGTCAGCGTTGCTCCATCACTGCTGCCCTCTATTTGGAGGGGTATATATCAAGTTCATCCGATTTACACGAAATTTGGTGGATGTGGTCTATATGTGGTCCCAAAAACCATGACGACCATTTCAAGGTCACCTGAGGTCAAATTTGTGTAAATTTGACGATTTTCCTAACTTCGTCAGATTTGTGCCAAACTTAGTGGATGTGGAATATAGGTGATCCCGAGAAATATGACGGTCTTTTTAAGGTCATTGGTGGTCGAATTTGCGTAATATATGCGGTTTCCCCTAACTTTGTCGGATTTGAATGAAACCTGGTGGATATGCTGAGCAACATGAGATTCATTTCAAGGTCATTGGAGGTCAAACAGGTCAAACAGGCATTGTTTATGCGAATTTGTTAATTCGTTTACTATTGGAAGACAGGTTTCTGCTCAGAAATGTTATTTAGGCCTTGTTGAAAAAATACTGTCTCTACCTATTTTGGCTGTTGTTGTCCAGAAAACACCCCACGGTGGTTGAGTTCTGATACAGGAAGAAAATGAGAGTTTATCCTAGAATGAGTTTGTTCGTTGCATTCAAACTGCACAAAATGGAGGACGGACAGTGTCACATCAAAAGTTTAAGTGGGGGGGGGGGCCCTGTACTGACCTAATGACTTATTTTCACAGTTCACAGAACAATATTATGTGAATTAACTCTCATTCAGGAAAACTTGAAAAGTGGGAATTTAGCTGTGAATATGAATATGATTGTTCATCAGATTCACAATAATATTCTCAATGTCACAAGGAAAGACTGTAATCATCGTCCGTTTTCAGACATTACTCAGCTCCCAGCACTACGCTGTCACCTCCCATGTGGTTTATTCTCTATGGTTCGAATACCACAAATGTATTAGTATGCTAAAATACATTCGTTTATTCCTGTGCTGTTAAAAAACTCTGTGATAGCCAGAGATAGCCAAATTAACTGTGGAAGTGCCCATATACAGTATACTGTACAACATCAAACCATGCTCAAACATAGCTTCAATAAATAACTTTCTGATGACAATCATCGCCTTTCCCCTGAGACCGAGTGACCTCTCAAAATAAGGTGACAAATTTGTCTGTAAGCTAGGGGATGTTTGCTCTGCTTATTAGGTGACCTTCAGCATGGAGGTAAACATGGTGTTTTCCCCTCCACGCCTAAACATCTACCTGAGTTGACAGGGAAAACCGAATGGGAGAGATAGGTAGGTTGGTAGGGAGGGGGGTTATTTTCAAATGAAGGAATGGCTCAAAATGCGGAAAACCCCCTACCCCATTAGACCGGTGGATGGTCAGGGGAAGTGAGGGGGTATTTGAAATGCACGAATGGCTTGAAATGCGAAATCCCCTTCCCATTAGACCCATCCCCCCATATCACTAACAAATTGAAAACTCCTTCATCATGAATTCCTGGATATTTGCTCCCCATTTTGATCCCCCTCTCATCCCTACCTTGGTAAAGTTATCTGAAGACTCTGCACTGAATTTATTATCAATTCAATATGATATTTTTCTTATGGCTATGGGGCCCAGTAGTGCCACAATGAAAAATTGTCATGTACACTACGTGTCAACTAGTCTTCCTATTTGTCACTCCTCTCCCAAGATCCAACACGGATAGCAGCCCCTACGTAGCTACGTACTATTACTATCGTCCTTGCAAGTCTTCGTCGGGGACTAGGGCACTAGAATTTACCTCTGTACACATTTGTTCAATAGATATCAAAAACCTCTAGCATGGATATATTGCTGGCTGCATTGTTGCTGTTCAAGTTTATGGAGTAATGTATGGCTTCAGTTGTTTGAAACCTGCCAAGGATTCTAATCCTACAGCACACCTATGGGCCTAGGCCTAGATGTCCTAACTTCTCACTAATTCAGTATATTCCTCCTTGTTCCTTTCAGCTGGAAAAATGGTTTTTGAAATAAGTTTCGAAGGCAACATTCAGTATTAGCTAATCACAATATCAAAAATTGAAAACTGAGCTGAGGTCTCAGATTGTTACCAAAGATTCTTAGACTGGTTTGAGGCAAAAAAAAGCTAGGAATCACAAGACATTGTTGCATTTATGTTCTGATCATTGAAGGTCACTATCCATAATCAATGAGGGGATATACTCGTGGGCGGTCTACCGCCTGCACATGTCTAGTTTGTTCTATTATTATCATAGTATAGTCGCGAATTGAATATCAAGTTAGAGATCTGTTGTATTATTGCACTTAATCGAAATAATGATATTTGTTCATTTCTATGTACAAGAGTAACAAACATTTTCTCTTGGGTGTATGTTTTTCATTATCCAACCTTACCGAAACGGATGGTTCCATTAGCCTCTTGTCAATGAGAATGAGAAAGCTGGATAAAAGTCAACAGTTCTCACAACAATTTGAGACTATACCATCCACAATGAACACATAATACTTTATTGAGTAAATAGCAACCTGAATAATTGGGAGTAAATTTAATTTTGAATTAAAATTGAAGATTAGTCTCATAGTATTTTCTATACATTTATTTTGCACGGTATATTGCTAGATTTGTCATTATAATTGTTTTGCGAATTTTGGGTCCCTTGTTCTCACAATCGGACGCGTCATTTTAATCGCAAAGATTTTGGTTATTTAACTAAATATTACAACGATGTGAGACGTGACAATATTATGTTCTACAAATGTATCACAAGCTTTAAGACACTCTGTTATCAATATGTCATCAGTTTCATCCAACAACCAGGCGAACAAGCCACCATTTTAGATATCGCTCGATGGCATACCAGAGATACATATGATTTTCTTCGCACGAATACTACCAGTATGGTACAGCTTATCCGAAGAAGCTGTTGACTCAGCATCAGTCCAGGAATTCCAGACAATAGCCTTTATTGTAGTGTGGCAACTCCAGCCCACTGCAGTTCATCAACGCCTGTAAATATGGTGGTTTTTACATGCTACTTTTTTGCCACAGTCAAAGTGTTTCGAGAGTATATATTTAAATAGTCGATTAAAATGTGTTCAACTATCATTATTCGGGGAAGTATGATGTGTAAATGTACACATGGACTACAAATTTAGCAAGTTATCAATAATCTGATGTGATATCACACATCTGGGCATGGGAGTTGTTGCCTGGTTGGTGTAATATGCGGTTCTTACATATCTTCCATCTCGATAGGGCATGGGCGTGGAGTGGGGTTATTTTTAGGGTTAAATGGTTTATCTTACTGTTGCGATCACCTGCGACAACTGAAAGAAGAATACTACTGCATTTTTTTGGTTATTTCATGATATTTGATGAATAATCCTAGACAGTGTGTCATTTCTTTGTATTCTTCATCTTGTTGTCGTAATGTTATTATTGAGGGATAGACGCTGCGCAAAATGCAGTGGGTATGCATCGTTTAATTGATTGGAACCTTCTCTTCTCGAGTGTTGAAAATACTCAGGCACCCGAGTCGTGTTGATAGTATATGACGGCGAGACGATTATTCAGCGCACACAACCCCATCCGACAGGCATGTGGGAGGGGGGGGGGGGTATCACCTATTCTCATAATCAGACCCTAGGTTGGTGTTTTTAATAAAGTGTGACCGAAAATATCATTTCTACACAATTTTTAAATGCTGCTGTGTCCAGTATCACCTTACTCTGGCGGGATCACGTTGGAACATACATTGTGTTGCTATGTGATATATCGTACAAAAGACGTGGGTATGTATGATATTCTGCCCACTTGTAACATCCTAACAGGAAGAACACTACTGCAAAGTGATGGTTATTTTGAGTCCCAATATTATTTTTATCAACATGTATGCCCTCTCTGAACTTCGGTTATAGGAAAATGATAGTTCAGTTCAGTAAGAGTTAGTCAGAAGGCAAACAGTCCTGATGAATGATCCTGAGATCATATCACTCTAGATGAGCCTAAATAAAATCGGTGAGTACACACTTCACTGACAATATAAAATTCCGGGACTGGCAATAATACATCGCGACAAAACAAAATACAGTAGTCATTATTCACTAATCTAATCTATTCTAATCAGCAGATTGATCTACCGTGAACCAGTTACCCCTGTCGGTACTAACATCATAGAGTACGAGCGGAAAGGTTATCTAGATCACGGATAGTTTTGAAATCCCAAATACACTCACACCAAATGGGTCTAACATACATCGTAGTATGGTACACCCTAGTCACAGTAAACCTCTCAGACAGCTAACCTACCTGGGTTCCTCTTTGGAACGTTTGTTCATCAACTGCATACCACATGAAAGGTGAGGAGTCCATACTCCATACATATATAAAATATATGATAAATGTTACTGAACAGAATGCTATAAGCAGCTCCCTCCCCCTCGTGATGTCATATGAACAATGCATACAGCTAATGTAACCATCGTGTTCACTGTCTGTTTGA
This sequence comes from Eupentacta quinquesemita, assembly GCA_032360705.1. Lineage (NCBI taxonomy): Eukaryota > Metazoa > Echinodermata > Holothuroidea > Dendrochirotida > Sclerodactylidae > Eupentacta > Eupentacta quinquesemita. The sequence goes on from JAUOBX010372126.1 coordinate 10,748, forward strand.
ATGCCAGTCCAGGTGAACTAGAGGTTGGACCCTTAACGCATA
>JAUOBX010372237.1:0-10789 GCA_032360705.1 Eupentacta quinquesemita
GGCCTATCCCTGGCAACCCACACATTACTGTCAGCTGTGCGATGTCATTGGTTATGCATGGACGCAATGTTCCAATCGTGAGGATTCACAAAATATCAAAATGAAACGTCTAATTATGTTACTATTGAAGCGGTTGCTACCATGATACAGTAGCGGCAAACAGACTCCTGATTTTTCCAAATATATTGTCATTTCGACAGAGAGATGTGATCAGGCCTATACCTAGGCTATTCGGTGTTTCTCACAAGTGCTTCATTCTTCGTAATAAAGTAGGTTCTAGTCGAATGATACAACGTCATGTTCATAGGAGACATCATTGTTGTCGATATCATCTTGGAAGGCTAGCCTATAAGTCCTCATACCTGACTGAAGTGCTAATGAATATCAGTAGCACGAAAACATTGCATGGGGTTTCGTTATCTCTTTCAGAAAATTCAGTGCGTGTTTTAATAACAATTCCCGATTGAATGATAATGTTGCGGTAGAGCCTATTTCATCACTCATGTGCGACGTTAATCTAATGAAGGGTCTTCTGTTTGTTGTTATGAAGGTCTGTAGAAACAGGACCATGGTGATGTGATGTGATTCTTTGCCCTATTTTTTGTTGAGTTTTGTTGTTTAGTTGTTTAGATACTTTGGGTTTAGTAACATGTGTAATGTGTGCTACAACGTTTTTGTCTAATGGAAGTTGACTGCAAGAATCATATGTCATTTTCTGAATGGGTAATGCATAAAAAATTCAAGACTTGGGATACTGGCCCACTGGGACATGTCAATTAGGCTACATGTCATGTAGACTGGTGGTGTAACTTTTTCGCCCTGCTCCCCCACCCCTCCCCGCGAAAAATAACATTTTTATTTTCAATTTGAATTCATGATTTTAAATTCAAACCATCCAAAATAAGTTTTTGTCATCGCCTATCAAATGTCATGAATTATCCCATCCAACGCTATCAATGGAGTTTACTAATTGCTTGTTCAATTATATTGGTCACTGCAGGACGGTCTTGTTTGTTCACAGGAATGAACAACATTGTGGAGTGGCAAGACCTGGATGAATACTGTTTACACAAGTAATTAATTGATCAAATAATATCAAGGACGCAACACTTCACTGTACATCAAGTGTATCCATTCTCCACCAGTGGAGATACGTTAGTGGATCACAGTGCAGTGCCAGGGTATACTGACTGATAATACACCATTGCTACCGCATGTAGCCTACACAAACATGTAGTTAATATCGAGGCAACTGAAAGAAGGGCTCATCATTCATGATCATCGTCATCTTACATCAGGTCGTGAAGTGTGCACCATCTTTTGTTAATCTGTTCATTAATCAATGTTAACACTCCCCTACCGCTGCTGAGCCGCCATAGAATACATAGAGCATATGTGGATCTCAGCATCCTCATGTGAGAATTTCAAGCGAGGCAAGGTACTGCCCTGATGAGGACCCTGTCGCCTCCAATCACAGCGGCTTACAAATTGAGTATGCCCTGGGGCTATGACTGCCGACGAGGCTGCTAATGACTCGCATTTTATTACGAGGACGAGGCACGGTTAGACTGACGTCATTAGCGCGCTGTGTGTCGGGTCCCCGTGACGTCGCTCCGGCAGGCTACGTGCCTCAGCAGCCTCGCTTCCAGGAAGGGTACCCTACCCCCTGGTGTCAGCATTGGGCATCTTCTACGTCAATGTGGTTAAAGGACGGACAGTCGTGCGACTGTACAAGGACCGAAGAACGCATAATTTGTAGTTGTTGTGAGTGAGGACGAATATTACGTCAATGAGCCGAGAAGGGCCATGCAAAACAGGACAATAATTCAATACAACCTCTGAGTTATGATTGACAAACTGGTCATCAATTGGCGATGAGGTCATGTACTGTACCAAACAACCAGTGGGTATTTCAAGGCTTGGCTGTTGGGAAACGAAGGGAAACGTTTACGACAAGGCTGCTGTGAGCGCTAACATCAGTCATAATGAGTCAAGGATGGCCATGTGAAATAAATAAAACCTCTGAGGTAATGGCAGACTTGTTACGGCAATACGCTGTACCGAACAGCACAGGGAATATTTCATAGCTTGGCTGTTGTGAAAGAGGAGCCAATCCTTCACGTCAGCAAACATCAGCCCCAATGGGCCAATTAGGGTCATGTAGAAGGGGACAATAATATAACCACCGGGTTGATAACAACCTTTTTAATGGTGGAGTTATTGTGAGTTATTATTGAGCGTGTCACCGACCTGATTGAGTGATATGCCGTACCAAACAACCCAGTGAGTCAGTATATCAGAACTCGACTGTGGTGAGGAGCGAACCCCTAACGACAAACTTGCAAACATCGGTCCCCAGAGCCGAGACGGAACTCTGAGTTAATAACAATTTTGTTACCAACCTGATCGAAATGGGTTGTGAAAAAAACTCGGGAAGCATTTCAGGGTTTGTCTGTTGTTATTGAGGAGCGAATCACTCACCTCAATTCTGTAAGCGCAACAGCAGTCTCAATGAGCAAAATGGATCATACAAAACTGAACGATAATACAAATACCTAGATTTTCAACAACTAGTTCCCAGTGATTCCTCAGGCGAATCGATTCGTTAGGTGGCCTTTTTCCCCTCCATCCAAATTACAATGTGCCACAGAAGCGCGCTGATCCGAAGTCGTTTGAAAAACCCTGGAAATGTACCGGTTGCATTCTCATGACCAAATTACCAAAAGACATGTAGCTGAATAATCACAATTACATAGACCACAATATTTTGCCTGACTATTGCCAAGCGGTAATCAGGTATATAGCCAGGCTCAGTCACATTCCATAAAAACCAGAACATATGTCAGAATTCTGTTGTTGTCAATGAGAGGATGGGAAAGAATTCATCACATCAATGCTGCATGCATGTGCAAACATCAGTCCCCTGGGAAACAGGACAATAATTCAACCAGCAAGGTTATTACTAATCACTACTACTGTTATAAGTTTTTGTCACTATTATTGTTACCTTGTTACCTCGTGTCTCTCCCTGCGGATCAGTTCCTCCTCCTTGCTTCCCCTCTTCAACATATATGATACAGTAATAAACGGTAATATTTAGAAAAAGTTGGTACCCATTTCGTCTACTGAGTTCTGACATGGGCACAGGAAGATGCCAGTGCATGATTTACAACGATCGGATCTATAGGCAGGCTCTACCGTTTCAAGGAGTACATACAAGCCATCAGAAGGGTAATTATTACCAAGCTCGAGAACTCGAAAGGGGGAGATTCATCCACAAGTCCACAACTCTGCTCTACACAATCCAACCTCCTCTGAGTGTTATTGATCCAATTGATCATTTAGCATGGATTGACATTTCAACGGGACACACACATACTCACGTCTGCGACCCTAATGAACTCATAACAAGAAGCGCTAATTCCACGTATATCCTAACAAAGTCATCTTCTTTGGATGAACTCTCACAGCCTCATGTAGGCATCAAACACTATATCTGACTGTGTTGGCGGGTGATTACCGATCGCCGTGTGACCTAACCGCAACCCGCGGCATTTGGGAAGTAATAAAGTGTCACCGCGAGAGCTTTCATATCTATTTAGACAGGTTAGGCCCCCTAAACTTGAACTAAATCGACCTTACGGCAATCCAGCGCAGCTATGCGATACACTGATAAGACCGTGCACCCAATTAGGTGCTAATAACGGGCGCAGCTCCGCACCCGACCAACTGACGAAAGGAGGCGAAAATAACCCGCTAGGAGTAACACACGGTTGGAGCGTCCTGACCGCAAGAGGCAAAACAGAGGTTGTCTATAATGAAATCTGATGGGGGCTACAAGAATAGTTATCAAAAAGACGTTCTTGTATTGTTGTCATGAGGATTCCGCACGTCATAATTATGGGTAGAGATGTTACTTACAGCCTGAAGTGTTTAAAGTGGGACTGTGGGAGGGTGGAGAATATGCATAGGCCAACTTCATTTTATTGTTGTCCTTGCAAACATTGGTTGTTACTGACATTACAATGTTATTCTTGACTCATTTTTGGTTTGTGTTCATTCTTAACGTGGGCCTACCTGTATATACCCTCAGTATAACCTATTTGAATTCGAACCAGATTAACCGACATCACCAGAGTATTTCAACTACGAGGTTCGCTGTATAGTGTACCAGTTCTGTCCCTCTCCCAGGTACCGCTCAGTGTTCCTTGGCATACTTGATGCTGCACAGGGACTGTTTTAATCAGGGTATATCGCCCATGAAAAAGAAGTGGACCACCGGGCCAGGCTTTAAAATCGTGTATATTTTCATTACGAGCCACGGGGATATGGCCGCCATGGCACTGGACTCAAAACAAGAGTAAACATTGAATTAGAGAGCTGTTGCTGAAACAATGTATATTCGTTTTGGTATAGACCCACGCACTATATGCTCGCTTGGCGAATGAGACGTGGCAGAATGGAACTGAAGTATTTTATGTGGGTCAGAGACTAATCATAACTAGACATGAATTTGCCACACAAACGCTATATCCTTGGTATCAGGGGCATTGTAATTACTGGTGAATAGGCTAGAATAAAAAGTCTTCTTGGAACTATTTTCGAAGATTTTCACAATCTGAACCCAAATGACCCTAACTCCGGTCAGGGCCAGGTTTATTCCAAATCCACAAAGTTTGTCAAATTCTCAATTAGGAATTTAACCTTCGATGATCCCAAAGTGCCCTCCGTTTTTCGCGTAAGTAAATATAGTCTTTAACCTACATCCGAAATGTTTTGTTCGAATCCAATTAATTGTATGTAATTTCACACAAATTGTACAAAATCAGGGCAGAGGCGTCAAGACGATGACTACTTTCGAACCGCGAGATTCCGCTTTCACGGACACGTGCACCAATTCAATGCGCCAGATACTCATTGCGCCTAAAGCGCCCCGCAGGGACGGCGGCGTTGGAGCCGAGCACTTTTCCAGTCACTCCACGTGTCGTATGGGCCCTAGACTGAAATTACAATGCTTCGTGAGAATAACCAGACGACAGCAAGGAAACAATAGCACTGAACAAAAACTATCACCCCCTCCCACAATTCGCTCGATTATCTCATCGATTATCCTCTCCGCGATAAATTGGACCCTTGTCAGCTTGTGGGGAAATTATCGAGCGAATACAGTAACATCGTCTGAGGTTCCCCCTACTCCCAAAAATTAACCAGCGAGTCGACAGACATATGTGTAAGTAAGGGGCTCATATGCTGCTTTTTAATCCAGTCGCACTCAGACGGACAGCACTGTCGAAGAGAGCTGTCTCAATGAACGTATGTCCCAATTGCTAAACTGGAGAGACACTCTCGCTTGTATCGTTCACGATTCCCCCGAATTCCTCACAGAAGCAATGAACTAACAACTAAATAAACTTTTTGTAGAGCATATCTATATATTTATTGTATCGGGTATATTGCTTTGGGCTCTCTTGATAAACCGAGCGTATGATCTCAAGGACACATCTTCACTCGAGTACTTTAGTTTAGACATGTCTTACTTTGGATCATTCATGCCTGAAATAGCTAGTCTGGAGGAATATACACACCGTGCCATGTTCAGAGGCGGCAAATCCTCGCCACTTCCAATATTAAACACTTGCGGGCAGAACAGAAAGAGTGTTGATGTTTCGGAGGATTGAACTTGGGGGGTGTTGCATCGTGGCATATTAGTGAAAATAAGTATAAACCCTAGCATGATTATGTACGGACTTTTGGAGCAGCTGGGGAATCTGGGAGAGTATCTTGGTTACGGCCACGTAATAACGCCATGTCTTTATCGTGGTGCAGACATTTGCGTCAACCTTATATTTCTACGGGAATACAGCCCTTGTATAGATTCAGTTCCAACGATGGTTTCATACCTAAAACCATGCATAGTAGTCCCATATCACTGAAAATAGCTGGGGTCTACCAGATGTTCACGGATTTCAATGCTCGGCAGCTCGGGGATTCTATATTCCCGAGGTTCGATGTTCCCATGCAGGGTTCGGTGTTCCCCGTCTTCGTACTATATTCCATGACTGTCGATGATTACGAGGTTCGATATTCCAAGGGTTCGATGTTCCAGAGGCTCGATGTTCCCAGTGTTCGATCTTCCCTGTTTTACGAATGGATGAGCGTGTCGTGTGGATTGGCCGCACGCGGGGAACTCGAATCCTGGCAGTTCCCGACTGCACCGACCGGCACAGGGCGGCACTCCTCCTCACGAAAGAGGGACGGTGGACACGGAAGGTCTCATGCGCATTCCTCAGAGACGACTGTCCGGGCTGACCACCCCAGGGCCCTTTCGAAGGACATGATTCATGGATCATTTAAAAACGGAAACGAGGAATATTGAACCCCGGGATCATCGAACCTCGTACAATTCATGAATCATTAAGAACGGAAACGAGGAATATTGAACTCTGGGTACATCGAACCTCGGTAACATCGAACCCCCGGGACATTGATATAGTTCCCAATAGCCTACTTGTGTCACGGGAATAGAATGATGCTCTCAACATCCATACAACATAACAAACAAGTATCTGCAGGGGATTACTTTTAGTAAGTGGTTGAGGTTCATTGTATTAGGAATATTGCTCCGGGCTCTCCTGGTAAACCGAGAGAATGATTTCAAGGACACAACTTAACAGGAGTACTTTCAGACAATCATGGCTGAAATAGCTAGTCTGGAGGAATGTACAACTAGCGATTTTCGAGAGGCAACAAATCCTCGACACTTCCAATATCGAACACTCGATGGCGCATTGGTGAATATAGAGGCCTGATGAGTTGAACTTGTGATATGTATACGGCAGCCTGGGATTCTGGGAGTGTGTCTATATATTGCCACGTATGTCTCCATTGTGATGCCAATATATGCACAAGCCTTACATGCATACGGTAGTACAATCACCTGAGTGTATAAAGTTGGTCTCACAATGTTGACGTCTGTTTCCGAACCAAGTTTACATTCTCTCGGGCAGGATATGTGTGCAAAATGTCTGAATATTTGGACAATATCTGAAAATGTTAAGAGAGTTATTCGTGCTCAGTTCAGCCAGGCTGGTGCCTGGAGTCACACAGCGACAACACACTGAAAACTTCACTTTGAAATTGTGTTTAGATTTTAAACACTTTCCTAAACACATTTTTGAAACAGATTTGGACACGTCTGGATGATAAACACCATGTGTATAATTACGAAACACTCATGCTCTATTACTCAACACCAAATTCTGAACACGTTGTTGCTAAACACATGTTTGAACCAGACGTCTAAACACCGTTTTTACAGTGTACCCTAAACAGTACTTGCTTCACGAGGAAACGATGATGCGTCTGTCTGCTTCAAGTCGTAACTTGCAACATTCACACATGCTCGCAGGAAATGTATTACCTCCTATAGTTGCCTAATTTTCACTGGCCAATTAGTTCCTAAGGCAACAGATGCGTCAAATCCACGATCAAAAACACATACCGGCCATAAACATGCAGGTATAGAGGCAAAATGTCTGCTTTTCATATCCGGATTTTTATGGGGCAAGTTATGGGGAATTTCTTTTTCTGATTATTGTATTTCAAACATTATATCCTCTCTTAATACGGGACGTGTGTCGTGACTGGCACGGGAATTCACACACGAGGTCGTTAAAGTAGACATCTCAACATTTCCAATATAGGCCGGGGCTTCGCGAGTGAATTCATTCCTCTCAATTAAATGTCCCTTGACCTGTCTGAGCATGCAGAAGAGCACAGACAGATTCAAGCTATGGGAATCAGTCCAAAGTTGCGGGCAAGTCTGTCGATTGCAAGAGATGTTTTATTTGATTGAATTTTCCGAATATTTCGCCCCCCATGGAGAGAGGACGATTTGCACAGGAATAATATTAATATATTGACGAAGCTTATTCAGCCAACGTAATGTGAATGTAAAACTGAAATATGAATTTTGTTCAAAAGTGAACAAAAGTGAATATCCCGTTTAACATTACAAATTGAGCAATGTATTTTTTAATTAGGATCATTGTTCTACAGAACGCATTGTATATGTTACTATCAGGTCTGTTTCGTTGTCAGTTCCGGATGCCTGTATATTGTCTGATTATCTGTTATAATCAGACAATTACTAGGTCAAACAAACGGTGCATCACTCGAAACGTAAACATATCTATATAATAGGCCTACTCTACTAAGATTATTCGGCTCATAAGGTAATGACTTTCGTACCCAGTGGCTATATCCAGCTGAAGAATAAATGACATGTTGAACTACGTTGTTGAGCTTACGGGTTCATTATAATTTTGTCATCAAATATTCTACTTAGCGTACTGATGAAATACCTGGACCTATTTAGGGCTTCTTAGTATTGTATTGGAATAAAGATATAGACAACATATTCATTACGTTTATGTTCATATTGTTTTGTGTCTTCAAAAGCAATCTCGCTGGGGGAAAATGACATGAACACTGTTCAATTTGTATTACGTGTTTTCATGTAGTGCATATAGATAGTCAGATAGCGTTTTGTTTTTCCGTGTGCATGTTGTTATAACGAGTCATAAATTACTATAGGCTAGGCCAGGGCGAACACACATTATTCAGTTATTAGTCATGATGTAGGCCTACCGTAGATATTTATCGCACTGACATGCATCAGCTGATCAGCTGGGCCTACTATGCTGACTACTATACTGACTACAATATGCTACTAGGCTGAGGCCTCACCTATAGCCTACGCTCTCAACTACCTCTGATGATCACGGGCATTTGTGTGTAGGCTAAAGTTGATGGAAATCATGGCACTGAATCGCGACTTTTCAAAATTGGATAACCATACAACAGAGCTATGACTGTGGTATAGGAATAGTAGGTTTACTCCCCTGCCTGTGTATGCCCAAGATGAATCATGGAATCAGATTTATCTGGATTTTTCCATGATACAACAAAGCATCGTCTGACTGGTAACTGCCAACATGTTTATCACCACTCTTGAGCAATCAAAAGGCGACGATGATTGGCCTATTCCATATCGAAAGAACATCCATGATCCAAGGAAGTGGAAAGTTTCCCAAAACGTTCACCGTGTACCGAAAAGCCAAAATCAGCAATGGAATAACTATGCCTAATAAAAAAATCCGGACGAAAATTAATGTTGGTTCCAAAATGATCGCCATGTTCCGAAACGCGCACAGGCATGACAGATGCAATGAAATCAGTTTGGCCAGTAAGAAATACAAAATTGCTATTCCGAGTAGGCGAAAATACAAGTTGGTTCCAAAGCTATCGTCGAGAGATTTGTGAAAATGACAAACTTACGAAACAGAAATATTATTGAACCAACCGAGCACTTACTGTCACTGATATAATTGTCTTACTGAAGTGTTCTCCAATCATTGCTATAGCTAGAGAGACTCCCTTGCGTGTTATAACCTCGCTTCCCACGGTATCTCACGGAAGCAATAAACTATTAGCAGCTACATAAAGCCCTTGTTCAGAATATCATATATCCAATATTCATTGCATATTAAGAATATTGCTCTGGGCTCTCCTCGGATGAACCGAGCGAATGATTTCAAGGACACAATTTCACACGAGTACTTAGACATGTCTTACTCTGGATCATTCTCGTCTGAGATAGTGAAGTTCGAGAGGCGACAGATTCTCACAACTCCCTATAATTAAAACTCGAGAAGAAAGCAGGTAGAGTGTCGATGTTTCGAATGGTTAAACTTCAAGGTGTTGTATAAGTATGGTGAGAAAATATAGTGCTAATCCTGATTGTGATCGTGATTATTGCTGATAGTGGGTTAAATGTCGTATTCTCCCGCCGGCTTCAGTAGCTATGAATTTTTCATCCGTTTTTCAGTTGAGTGAGTATCATCATTAGCTACATTCCCCTCGTAAAATTGTAAATAAGTCCCGGAAAAACATAGCTCCAACTGATTTCCCAAACTGCAGCAGTAGGACTACATGGTCAAACATCCGAACCCACATTAGGACTATACTTTTACTCAACGTTCCTCGAGTTACACGGGGGAAATGAAGCGCTGTCCGCTGCTCCAAGTCGGAACTCTCAACATTTACACAAAATGACAGACACGTTCTCTGCAGGGCATTCCTCCTATATAGTATAAGTGGTTGCCTAATTACTGCCGGCCAGATAGTTACTAAGGCAACAGATGCGTCAAATTCAAGATCCCATCAAAGACACATACCGGCCATAATCAAGTAATGCTAGGAATCCCTTGGTACGGATGCGAAGGCGGATTGAATTTGAAAATCGCATTTTCCGAAGACTAGTATCCGTTAGAAGGGAAGGAAGTTGATGATGAGATGGAGAAATCAGAAATATATACCGTACCAGTTCATCTATATAATTAGGCATTAAATCGCTCCATGAAATAGGTATTCCAAATAATTCATTTGCCGCATGCGGCGTCTTTGTCGCATGGGTACCGAAGCTCAGTGGCCTACTGAGCGCACGGTCTGTTTTGTTTAGCTGATTTTCGGCTGTGAGTATCTCTGCTAATCGAATACAGCACACTAGTATACTTTCCCGTCTTTTTTCAACGGCCACATTGCGCAGGCCAATGAATAGGCCCATTGCAAAAACACTCGAAAGCTTACACAGGTCATACTGTGTGAGACGTCCAGTCTGCACCAAGCACAAGACCAGTCTGTGGAAATTGATTAGCTCTACCACATTCTGCATTGTGGCAGCCGCAACATCAAAATATTTGTTCCCTATATTTCTGGAGATCACACT
>JAUOBX010372348.1:0-10788 GCA_032360705.1 Eupentacta quinquesemita
ATTCGGGGGGGGGAGGGGGGGGTGGTTGTTGAAATTAGACTCAGAAGAGTGGACCCGAGCGAGGTTAGTGACGATTGGCAAGCAACACTTTCGGGTTTGATTCCAACAATAACCCTCGGACTTATCTCCAGTGGTGGCTAGAATTGCACACTCACTGTGTGATTGGATATGTATTGGCATTCGGGTTCTGCTGTGGTGCCGATGAGTTGGAAATTCTTGGGATAGGGGCTGCTCTGGGTTGGGTTAAGCCTCTTCAGTTGACTGTATGCAGCAACTTTGGTTGAGAAAGTTATCGGTTTCGCATCCTGGTATTCACTGGTTGTCCATCAGATATGGGATGTAGAATGGTTGTCTTGGTACCATGCTGGGATCGGTTAAACCTGTGCCTCGATATAATCTGGTCAATTTTCCTAGCAAAATGATATCATGCATTGGCTATCGCAAAGACCCACATGAGGTTAGAGGCCAACCGTCATTGTGGTCTGCATTTGATATGATTATATATGATATTATTAAATATGATTAGCTATGCGAGAGCTGTCACGTAATGTGTTCTATGCACATCGCCCCGTAGAAAATAAACTACTTGTTCGCACTGCGCGGACTGAGTGTTAATGTTATACGCAGTCCCATATATTACCTCGTTCTGTATTCAACACTTTTCAGGGTTGGCCCGGGAAAGGCTTTTAAGAAATTGTCGATATCTTATCCGTTACCAATGCGTTCGGGGAGATGTGGGCACTTTCGAATACCAATTTGTCCAAATATTTCACTTGTGGTATTCATTTTGCGATTGATGGATCATGACATATACACTTTAGGCCCCTGTACTTCGATACTACTCAACGCTTGGGAATTGAATATATATCTTCATGTCATTCGACGCCGTCTGCTATCACTGGCTATTTGCTGTCTATTAATAACGATTAGGCGATTCAGGGGTTAACGTCCCAAGTGTAGATGTCCACCAGGTCATTAGCATACTGTTTGTTTATTTCTCAAAAGCCCAGTCCTGCCCACAAGGGACATTTTATTACATTATTCGTGTTTGTCATCGATGCAATTCTCTTTAAAGTACATAGCCCTATCCTTTTGAGACTACCGAGATGTCATATCAACAATGAGGCTGCAGTTGGGTAATTTCATCTGACGCTGATAACTGGAATATCCTTCGCTGCGGGATCAATACTATAAATACTGTGGAAATAAGTAACTCTGACGTGATTTAGACATTTGTGTTACATAATACGTGGAATGGAATGGAATAGAATGGAATGGAATGGAATGGAATAGGTGATGGTTTTCCCCTATTACTGCAAATGCAGTAGAGTTTGCGTGATCTGTGCATCAGTCCAGTTAGGAAGATGATGTATTCATTATGTATTTGCAAAGTATTTGAGTAATGGAAGTTGTTATGGTCATAATAAATAAATGGTTAGCCTCACCACACAGCCATTCATTTTTTTGGTCATCACAGAAAAAAAGAAGTGAAACGAACGTCCGCTTCGTAGCAAATAACACCAGAATTAGGTGAATGAGTCATGGACTAATCCTAGGTGCCGAAATTGTTATAAATATGCAAACTTAGGAACTGTGTTTCTAATATACTGCGACATCAACAACCTCCCATGTAGCAAACATACATACCAAGTTGCCAACCTAGCACATCTTGGGCGTCTTTGCGCAGGTGTGATAGCGTTCAACGCAGCACCGTACGAGCTACTCAAAATGTGAAGGAGTGAGGTAATCAAAATATTGTACAATTAATATATACAAAGGCTAAAGGTTGTACCGACTGCAGTTTGTAATACTGCAAACTGGAGTGGATTTTGTATTACTGACTGGGCCTCAGTCCAGTTTTGGAGATGACATTTCAATATATCCATGAGCATCTACCAGATCTGAAACACGTCACCACATATAGAAAACAAATGAGTATGATTTGCCACACTTTACACAGACGTGACTTTATGGGTCAACTGGATGTGTTTGTCGTCTTATTCAGAAATAGAACAAAAAATAATGCTGCATAGGAAATCTCACTAGACAGTCAACGAATTATCAACGTGACTGTCTGTGTTTGTGATTGTTTATTATGTGACTCATCACTCATCAACACATTGGGACATGAGGGTAATGGTTCTGCTAGTTGCAGTTTACATTAGCAAAGTGTCAGTCAAGAGAATAGTAGGTAAATCAAGCCACAGACCTCTGGTCATCCACCGTAGGTTTAACGGTCTTGCCCTCGAACGTGAGATCAGTAAGGATGTTGAGCTGGTAGACCAGACCATACTATGCTTCCTCTACACCAGCTACGGACATATCTATTCGATTATTTTGGAACTGTTGCAGTCGGAATGACACAAACATACTGCGTCCACGAGTAATAGATAACAGTTATACTGGCAATAGTGACTAGCTGTACATTATAGTTGCTACGTCACAAGGAAAACTATGCTTACTTTACATAAGATACATAAACATCTACTTGGAACTTTTGCATTCGGAATGACTCAAACAGACTACTCTCAAGCGGAATAATCAGGTCCGGGCTCAGCCGAGGCTTGTCAGAGCGGGTCCCTATCAGCAGACCCACAGTCCAAGGCTAATACTTCTACTCCTACTCTTGATGAAAGTGGTAAAATCCCGAGGAAGTACCCACGTGGTGAAATCTCTATGCTCCTATTGAACTCGCAGTCCGTAGAGTACGGAAAGGTCTCTGCAGTCTCAATCCGAGGAAGAATCGTTCTCAAGCGATATGCACCTGAACTTTTCAAAGCTTTTCAAACTTTCCTAACTATTCTGGCATATCTTCTTCCTCCTGGAAACTAGTTGTCCCTGTCTCCGGTAAGGGTGACAAATCCATTCCTTCCAACTACCGTCCAATAACACCTCTCAACTGTCTAAGGTGATAGAATTAGTCATCACCGAGCAGCCTTCGTCCTTCTCTATGAGTAATATGCCAACTGTATGCGCCTGTACGGCAGCACTTTTCTCGGCTCTCATTTATCGCTGTTTTTCGTGATTTCTGTTTTTGTTTGCATTCGCCTGAACCATTTAGAGGGAGATTTTCTTCAGTGTTTGGACGTTTACGTAGTATTTTTAGTGACATTATTTGTGTTCTTCACCGACCGATTTGTCGCATATAGGCTACCGCCTAGGATGTATCCTATCATGGTCCTCGGCTTTCGTACGATTTAACTTGTGTCACGGAGGCCTCCGCCCGCTGATTGCAATTATGGTTCGATTACTGTTATTCCTATTGTACATTATGAACTGTCGCGAGTTTGCTCATCGCGCTGATGTGCGAAAACCTACCAGTATTATTCGATATACCCCAGAACAGCTCCGGCAAATAAGGAACCACGCAAAGGGGAATCGATTGGACGACTCTGTGTATGAGTTCATTGGCAAACTGGAATTACAGACTCCTGTCAGAGGCTGCTGAGGAGGACGTGCTGTCCACTCAAGGTAATGAACATTTCACCTATTCTGACTCACAATATCACTGTTTCCAATACACGGTCACCTGGTGCTAACCATGATAACCTGGTACAGATCCAAGCAGTTGAAACGACAAATAATGTGTCGGCCATATCAATCCATGTTCAATCAGGAACTAAATATCATCTGTCATGGACGTATGCGGTGTAAGTGAGAGTTGGCTTACTACTGCTGATGATGTAAAACGGGCTGAAGTCAAATCTACGGGGTATAACATCAAGGACGTTTCCAGACAGTCCAACAGGAGAGGAGGTGGTAATGCCCTCATTTTTCGGAACAATATAAACGCAATATTGCTTTCATCAGACAATAAAACCTCATTAGAATTTTCAACTTGGAATATCCAATGGGTTAACAATCGAATTTGCCTTTACATCATCTACCGCCCACCATATTCCTCGCAACACCCTGTTCCAAACAATGTTTTTCTGACCGAATTCGAGAGCCTTCTCGATGAACTTATTGGAATGAGGGACCCCACACTAATCACTGGGGATTTCAATATTCATATGGATGTTCCGTCAAGTCCACTTATGACTGGTTCCTACATTTCTGACCATTGTTTTGTCACTACGTTACTCAGCTTCCCAAAACCCGATCTAGAAGAGAAAACCATCACGTATAGAAAACTCCATTCAATTGACCCAGAAGCTTTCCAATGGGATGTATCAGAGCAGCTCACCTAACTAACTGATATAAATCGAACAGATTGCTTCGCACGTTTGTATGACCTCGCGGTTTCTCGTGTCATTGACATGCACGCACCCAAGCAAACCAAAACGGTAATTGTGAGACATGTGGTGCCATGGTTCACCGACAGCATGAACACTTTGAAACGGGTAAAACGTAAAGCAGATAGAACATGCCTACATCTCAAACCTGAACCATGCCAGACAAGACATCTATTTCCATGCCATATCTGACACGAAGTGAGATCAAAAGAAGTTGTTCAAATTAATGAACACGCTACTTGATCGCAAGCCAATCACCCCTCTACCGCAACATGATGATGTCGGAACTCTGACAACTAATTTTGGGCATTATTTCACCGAGAAGATCAACACAATCCGACAATACGCAACCTACCACTGATCCTGCTGACACTTCGTCAACGGCGAAACGTCGCTGTTTGGTCGACATTCGGACTGCTCTCTCAAGAGGAGGTTGCCAAAATTATCGTAAAGGCGATTTCCACACTGTGCATTCTAGATCCTCTGCCTGCGTGGTTATTAAAAGACAATATTAATGCCTTCTTGCCGACGTTGACCACATTAGTAAATATGTCGCACCGAAGCGGACACTTTCCAACAGCATGGAAGCAGGCAACCGTGAGACCATTGCTGAAGAAACCCGGGCGTGATCTGATCTACTCCAACTATCAACCTGTGAGTAATCTGTAATTTGTTTCTAAGTTCTAAGTTGATCAAACGGGCCGTTGTGGACCAAATGATCGAACACAGCCACGAACACAACCTCTTACCCACTTGTCAGTCAGGCATCAGTCCTTTTCACAGCACTGAAACTGCCATTGCTAAAATTCACTCTGATGTACTGCTCCAATTGGATGAGGAGAAGTGTGTTGTTCTGGTCTTATTGGATCTAAGTGCGGCGTTCGATACGAACGATCATAGCATGCTACTGGAAGTTCTCGCCAGTCGCTTTGGGATCACAGGCACAGTATTGAGCTGGTAATTTGAGTCGTACCTAATGCACCGTCAACAGCACATAGTCATTGATAATGTACAGTCCAAGCCATTCCCTGTTACGTTCGGAGTGCCCCAAGGCTCTCGCTGTGGTCCTCAATTATTCACCTGGTACGCCAGTTCTCTGTTTGACATTGTCGCTGCCTATTCATCAAGTTTCACAGGTAAACTAGTGACCATAGCAACTATCTTTCTCTGGATGATGACAACGCCACTAACTTGTTCTCTCCGCTCACCAAACTTGAAGAATGCTTGAAAGATGTCGAGAACTTGATTTTTCCCAAACTGAAAATAAATGACAGTAAGACTGAAGTAATTGTGTTTGGTTCGAAACACCAGCTGGCTAAAGTTGACCTTAAAGATATTGTTGTAGATACTGTGCCGGTCAATGTATCCTCTATTGTGAAATATTTGGGTGTCTAGTTGGACCAAGGTCTAACTATGACACAACACATCAATCCTAAATGCAAGACTGCCTACTATCATCTTCATAACATCATACAGTGTGCCAAATTCCTTACCAAGTATGCTATCATAACTCTTATTAATGTACTCGTTCACAGCTGCATTGATTACTGTAATATTCTCTTCACTGGTGTTCCAAAGTGTATGACACATAAACTGCAACGAGTCCAGAACTACGCTGCCAGATTGGTGTACAACAAGAGTAGGTCAACCCCATCTTTGGGCTTACTTAAGGATTTGCACTGGCTCCCTGTTATCTACAGAAACAGGTACAAGATTCTTGTACTAGTGTATAAAGCCCTGCATAATATGGCACCAGTCTACATCATCGACATGTTTCATTACAAGAAGACCAGATACACTCTAAGGTCGGAATCCGCTCTCAACCTGGTCGTTCCCAGAAGCCAATCCACGTTTGGTGAGCGTGCGCTTGCTATTCATGGCCCCAAACTGTGTAATGAGCTACCCACATCTGTGTAGTCAGCACACTCTCTGCAATTTCTCCAAACGCTGTTAAAGGCTCACCTCTTCAGTCTTGCTTTCGACTCTACATAGATCTTTTGTAAGGCACATTAGAGAATGGTCTCCCTGAACTTACTGTTCCTAAGCTGACAGCGCCAGGGGGTAACCACAAGCCTGGCGTCGGTTCCACGAGGACTATCTGGCTACACACAGCACACACAGCCGCATTGTTCTTATATTGCTGCCCGATGACTCACCGAGTTACCAGCTGAAAATAGCAGTGAAAATTGGGGGTAAAATGACGTCTCATTATGGCTGTACTTAACCGAATTGAAAGCTTGAAAGTACGAATAAACAGCAATCATAGCCAACAATGAACATTCCGTCGATAATAATTACGATAGTGTGGGATGTTGAGGGGAAATCTGTCACTTCCATTCGGCCAATACCGTCGAAACCACAACATTCCTGACGGCGGTGAAGTCTCCGATGTCCTGTGTGCTAGAACATGTTGACATGTTTTACGATCCGGGCAAGGAATATATTGGGAACTATCTCGCGATCGCAAGAAAATTCCAACAGTAGGGTTCAGGGAGGCCCTTTTCTAATGGTACCTGCGGGTTGATGGCCAGTGCAACATTATTCTGACCGAAAAGTATATTATACTTTAGTCTGTGATTACACCTAAATGCTGTGTTAATATCTCCTAATATTGCAACATTCACAGCAATATTCTACAGTGGTTTCTGCAGACTGTACCGAGAGCTGCACGTGTTCGTCAGGAGTGCTGACCTGTGAGACGCAGTCTTGTCACCAGGAGGCGACATGTGGACTGAAGGATGGCGTCGGGAATTGCTTCTGTGATGAAGGCTACCTCGGAGACGGTCGGATATGTGCTAGAGAGGAGCCTTTCAAAAACTGCTCTGAAATAAAGACATATGATAACATTGCACCAGATGGAAATTACCCCATCACGCTTACTGGCTGGACTAGCGGGGACATTACTGTTAACTGTAACATGACTATCGATGGCGGTGGATGGACGGTAAGTCTTAAATTGATCTATACACAGCTATCTGTCTGATCATCTTTTCACAGTCTCAGATGGAAGCTGAGTAAGCTGAGTAAGGCAGCGTCAGTGGTTCCTTTCAGCCACAGTCGGAAAAATATCCCATGTTCTTCCTCTTTGTTATTTGTTTCACCTATAGTCAACTGTCAACTGCATGTGGGAAGGAGCGTGAAAATATATATATTAAAAGGTAGAAATACTAAGATAGTAATCTTCTTCTTTTTCACAGGTAATACAGCGTCGTAACCAAAGTTCATCCAGGCGAAATTATAACCAAAATTGGACCACATATGAAACTGGGTTCGGTGAACTGTCTGGCGAATTCTGGATTGGAAATGAGAAACTTCATCTCCTGACGAACCAAAAGGATTACGAATTGCGGATAGACATGGTTAACCTTCACAACGATTCTTACTACGCCAAGTATGACTCTTTCCGAATCGACGTGAATAGCAGCAAATACAGATTGAGCAGCCTGGGCAATTTCACTGGAACAACAGGTTAGTGTAGGATCGGAGAGAGTTGGTAGATAGGCGGCAAAGTCTCCCCATTCCGGCAACTAATATTCGGGCGAACGTTTAGCACGGTAACGAGAGAAGATCACATCCCAGATTAAGCGGAATGGTTGGACGAGTCAGTACTGTGTTCCTCGTTTGAACAGTTGGGAATCACCAGGTATAAATATCAGAAATATTATCATGTAAAACCTATTCAGGGTGAGGGACAATCCTTTGTAATATATGTACGAAATGTGCTCAATCCATATCTAGTTCGTAATTCACGATTTCTTGAGAGGCGCCATATATTTTCACAAATTAATACCATCATGGTTCTTATTATGAACCAGGAGCATCTCACCTGTATTCTCAGGACTAATGGGATAAAACAATAAATGATCAGTTAATAATCGGTTAGTAACATTTCTTCCATCTGTTCTATACCTGCAGAATATGACGCGATGAGGTACAACTACAACATGTTCTTCAGCACCCGCGAGAACGACCAGCATCCCATTCATAACTGTGCCCAAGTCTATGAAGGTGGATGGTGGTTTGACGCCTGTTCTTATTGTGATCTAAATTCGATGATTCACCCCAATGGGGTTGGTGAATGGAAATATTTACCTGGTAGTAGTATTTTTCTCTACACCGAAATGAAGATACGACCAAAAGGAGCAAACTAAGCAAGAACACTACAACATGAGGAATATAATATACAACTAATAATCAAACCATCTATATGGAGATGTGACAATGCGTTTCATGATGATGTTATGCAGCTCACAATATTTTGAAATTCCATGTCTAGTTAATTCAGTCTAAGTATTCGGAAGGCCCCCGTTTCAGCAAGCCAGGCGAGGAGAGTGAGAGATGTACACGATAAAGTGCAAGTCACTCATTATCAGGGGTAAAATCCGTTGAGCGGCTTGATGCGAGCTTTACTCTATATATAATATTATTGTTATTAGTTTTCGTATTATTATTAGTATTCGTATTAGTTTTATCAGCATTTAGTATTAATATTAGTGTTAGTATTAGTAATAGTATCAATATTAGTGTTAGTATTAGTAATAGTATCAATATTAGTGTTAGTATTAGTGATAGTATAAGTATCATCAGTATTCGTGTTAGTGTTAGTGCTTCAATAGTATTGGTATTCGTATCATTATTATTATGAGTATA
The DNA here is from genome assembly GCA_032360705.1 of Eupentacta quinquesemita. NCBI lineage: Eukaryota > Metazoa > Echinodermata > Holothuroidea > Dendrochirotida > Sclerodactylidae > Eupentacta > Eupentacta quinquesemita. The sequence goes on from JAUOBX010372348.1 coordinate 8,886, forward strand.
AGTATATTTATTTATAGTATTATTAGTATTATTAGTATTATTAGTATTATTAGTTTTATTAGTATTATTAGAATTATCATCATTATAAGTATTATTCGTAATATGAGTATATTAGTATTATTAGTATATTAGTATTAGTAGTATTAGTTCTAGTAGTATTATTATCAATAAATGGTTACCGTGGTGACGCAATGTAATAACGGTACGATGAATGTTATTAGTCTGACCTGACTGAATGATTTTCACCTCCAATATGAGATACACGACTACAAGTAAACAAATTCATCAGAATTAATATCACGTAAGGGGGTAGTCAGCAACGGATATACGTGGATTATTAGTTTATATTGTTACATATTATATTCATGTTCAATTAATAAATATGAAGACGACACAGTCAGCATAGTGTACCCATTATCCTGGTATGCACCCTTGCCGGCTCGTATGGGATCGGTACCCGTGTCCGACGAGTAAACCATAAGAAAACATTAGCATAAACTGTTGAATATGAGGAAATCACTGCACAGAAACAGTTGATCAGTCACCCGACAATACAGGGATTACCCGAATGTCCTCTCTCTGAAAACTGTGGCAATCAAACCCTGTTTCGCTCCATCGCAGCCCGGCGCGTCGCTGGTCCTGCTGCAACACCGTGTCATCAACGGTGTCAAGCGGGATGATTTGGGGACGGGAAAATGCTGTAGGATGCTGCGCAAATACAATAAATATGTGAAAACTAATGAATATAGGCGCTAAAGAGCTTCATGAGGAAGATATTCTCGATAACTCCGTTGCGGTATGCGGCATCAATGCTGCATTGGTACGCGTGGAAATTTTACTCACACAACGCACCATCTCAGTCAAACGAATCTTGCTACGTTTGGATTTGTGATCATTCCTGTTACCATAATACAGCTTATTCTAGCACTTTCCACGTTTGTGTTCGAGCGACGTTTAAGTGTTTTGCCGCATCTCGCATCCGCACGGATGGAATCCGGCGTTAAGACTGAGAACAGGTCCGTAGCGCGGCAGATATGATACATCGCGCAGTATAGGGATAATAGGGATGCTGCTGCGGATTCAATTGGAAAATCGCATTCCTGTGAAGAATAATACATCCTAAGAAAACATCAACTTTATGATGAGGTGGAATGACCATAACCATGTTACAGTATATGTATTATTATCGGAGGTTGAACGGTACTTGGAGGAATATATTCCATGAATTAGATTTGCTGTGTACGGCATCAATGCCGCATGGTGCGCGTGTTGATCCCCTGTATTGGGCGTTCGTTCTATTTCATTCCTACGAGTTTTGTAGCTATTGGACCTTACTTAATATACAATCCGGATGCAGCCTATTTGAACATTCCATTATCTGTGCCTTACGCGATTCAGGCTTCTAGGTTTTCAACTCGTTGTATCTTTGTGTTATCTTCAATATTAGGTTAGATCTGATGACGTCACGTAGGAAACCGATTGAATGTATCTTTGGTGATTACACAATAATAACTGATTCTTCATTCCTCCATGAGTGGAAAATGCAAGGGATTTTTCCCTTTGAAGTCGATGATTTCTTGCATCTATAACTCCCGAATAATTATGTGAATGGTTTTTCATATCAGGTCCTCATTTTTCGTGTGACAGAGTTTCGAAAACGTCAACTTTGCATTGACTTTATACTGAGCATGCATTTTTCTTCGCCTCGTGACAGTCTTATTGACTGGGATACATTTTGTGGGTTGGATTTCCTTAATATACTAGTCGAAGCCTTAGAGGGAATCATAATAGGTCATGTTCAGCACTTCCATTTGCCTCTAAGTGAAACCAGATGTGACTGTTTACGACTCTAACCGCAGAAAGACCGAATTCGCAACCGATAACTGATTAGGCAACGCTTAGA
>JAUOBX010372458.1:0-10787 GCA_032360705.1 Eupentacta quinquesemita
GTAAATAATCCCTTTGCTTGGTTGGTCTTAATAGTATCGTGAAGATCAATGAGGCAAGTGTCAGTGGAGAACCTGGATCTGAAGCCAGATTGATAGGAATATAACAAATTGTTGCTGACTAAATGATCTTGGAGTTGCATGCAGATAGCCTTCTCAAGGACTTTAGAAATAATACAAAGCACGCTTATAGGGCGGTAATTAACACAGTCAGTCCTACTCCCTTTTTTATAAAGTGGAGTAACCTTGGCAACCTTGAAGTCATCAGGAACCACACTGCTAACAATAGACATGTTGATAACATGAGCTATTGGAGCAGCCAGGACTGAAGCACCATCCCTAATAAACCTGGCAGGAATACCATCGAGGCCAGTGCTTTTATGGGGATCCAAATTTTGGAGTTCCTTTCTGACAAACTCGTCACTCACTTGCTCAAGGTGCAGAGGGTGATTCACTTTATTGGCATAACATTGAGATGGTGGCTTATTCGGGAGTATTCCCCTTTGTCTTACCAAACTTAGGTGTACTAGAGGGTACAGTTTAATATTGATTGTTTCATGTTTTACCTTTTCAGGACACACGTTTGGGCCGACTAGCCCAGCGTCAGGCTGCGGGTCTCTTCGACACCAGCAGTGAATCGCCTCTACGGCTGATCGTGAGTTTGATACTGTTCGGTTGTGTATTTGTATTAGCACCACGTTAGGGGCTGAGGCCTCGGATAATAATTTGCGCTTGTAGGTGCAGGTGAATTAGCCTAAAGACGCAGAGTTCTAACAGGACAGGTATATATGTTGTTACACAATGTGCAACTGCCGCAAACGGTGAAAGATGATCATAATACAATTGGATATAAGTGAAGCGTTGTACTCGTATAACAAGTCTACTCTTCTCATGTCAGAATCGGAGGATCGATTGAATTGATTATTCACTGAAAACACCATTAAAAAAGGAAACCACCAGTGTGAACGTTAGATCCACCAAGCCTGATAGAGATCAAAACTGCATCTCAATTTGTAAACAAGCTGTCAAGCTTTTGACAAATGGATTGATACGTTCATTGTTGAACATGAATACCATCGATCAGCAGTAATGGAAGACTCAAGAACTCGGTCTCGGACTCGGATGCTAGGGCCTCAGTCTCGGACACGGCCAAAAGGACTTGGGGACTCCGGACTCGGAACGAGTCCTTGTCTGATTCCTTCCTCGATTTTTTGCAAGCAAATGTCTTTGGTCATTCCACCTATAACAATGAGGAAGTATTGTAATTAACATGCTAACACTGCTAGAATTACAGCAATGAAGTATCCAACACCTTGACAGAGCCTAGATGCGTTTATGAGCTGCTCAAGCCATGTATGCACATACACACACGTCTGCGAAACCAAATAGTGTACATTTTGGCTGAAATTCCAAGTTTTTTTTATAAGGACTCGGGAACTCGATTCGGGACTCGGACACAAGGACTTTGTCTTGACTCAAACTCAGAGCAGAGGACTCGACTCCATCACTGTCGATCAGTCTCGAGGGTATTGACAGTTTTCATTCATGCCGATGATTACGGAGATGTTCAGAAGGGTTGGGTTGAATCTTCTTTTCGCCCAGCAGTCAATGTGGGCAGAAGTAAAGTGCATGTACTTTCGAGCATCGAGTTGTGATGGCTTGGCAATTCAGCAATCCTAAATTTCAAAAGACGCGTTCACTAGCAAATTGACCCCATGCTTGCTTGCTGACATGACAGCTTCATGGATAGACCATGCATGACGGCCCGGTCGATATATCTCTGTACCAATATATTATATTTAGAATCCCTGTAATAATATATAATAATAGACGAACATTGAAAAACCCTTCCCAATGAAATGTCCAGTTGTTCAATGCCTATGATTTTGTCTGAGGTATTTATTGCACGATATCATGAGTTCATCACCACATATTGTTTTGGTTGGCTAAAGAAATAAATCATAATATGACTGAGTTGGCATGTTACATAACTTCAATCCATTTTATTTTAATAAAACAAAAACTGTGCAATAGCCCAAGCAGTCAAGTATGATAATTATACTGATAACCATAATAATAATAATATATATATATATAGTATTTATTAACGCACAGCGCACGTTACTGTCAGAAAATTGTGAGGAGGGTTGACAATGTCGTCACCACACCTGCTCATGGAGACACCACTAGTACATTACTTTCCTCTAACGATAATGGCAGAGAGGAATCGGTACAGTTCTTTATTGTTCATTTGCTATTGACATTCCATTGTCACGCAATGCTGTAATTATTACCCAGTGCCCACGTTAGGTAAACAAGATCATGTTATTTCGTTGAGGTTGAACCAATAAGATTAGCCATTGTTAACCACAGCGGTTGGGTTTTCTACTTCTATTGATGTTCATTACATAACACTTCTAAAGTCTTATAGAGGTAAACATGTCTGGTTCGGTTGACACTACCTACATAGACGTATATAGTGCTGTGGCTATCTCGATTGGTTAGTAACATGTTTGACAGGGATTAGTCCGTGATATATGGTCATGATTAGCCTATACTATCAGTAGAACAGTTCATATACTAAAATACGATTCCATAGCATATTTTGGTCACTTTCACATATAACCTAACTTATAGGGAACCTATCTAGGACAAGTAGCCTACAAATTCAGGCCACGAGTGATTTAGTGAATTGAACTATAATGAACGTTGATTTATATAATGACCCATAAATTACTTGACATTTTCATCACAAAGATATCTGTCTATGCCAAGTTTGAATTTAATGCTGCCAGAAAGGTTTTGAGTTTGAAGGTTAAGTTTTCGCAGGGAGCAAGGTTATATGGATTGAAGAGCTATGCACGAGGCTATTAGAACCTGTTATCTAGGTAGTTTACACTGCATACAAAGCAACAAACGGCTACATGTGAACTTTGACTGTGCAATTAGGCTAACTCGTTACTAATTTGGTAATTAGGATCGATATGTATGTTATCAAAGGTGAACATTTCAGTTTTAATCGGTGCTACCCAAGCTACCCACCTGCGTAATGTATACGAGAGTATAGATTGATGATATATGTGTAAGTTTGTATGCACAGTCTGACTATATACTGTTGATTTGACACGAGGAAATGACTTACAGGAAATGACGTATAGGGGAACTACATCATCTGGGTCTGGTCATAATTATACGGCGATTACCGAAAGTGTTAATTAATTATTCCCTCTTTGCAGAATTGATTGAAATGACATTCAACATTTCATCATGAAATGAAATCTATTCATATAATAATAGGTTTCAATATGACACAACGACGGCTTTACTGATTGTTTCGTAAAACATCGGTAACTATTCAGAGGCCAACTCACCCAACCACTATCACTCATCATAGTTCAATTTAGTGTACCATCAATAGTGCCGTTCAACAGTATTATATTGGCTGAGACTTTGAATCCGTGGCCATCTACGGCGGGGGTGGTTTCAAAAATATCAAGTAATAAACTAGGGTTGTACGACACGTTGAGCTTGAACACCATCGAATGAATAATGTGCCAGATGGTTACATGCATCTATGATTTCATGACAAATTTCCTGTATGAAATACGTGCGGTTGCTTATAGACGTGAAACTGTTTTGCGAAGCAATTCGGTGTTTGCACTCGTCTGTATATAACTATGATTTGCAATATTAGCATACAGTGGAATTCCATGTAGTTCTATAGCAGAACGCAAATATTGTTAGATTTCCTTAGTTGAAAAAATGAGTGTGCAATATACTTATGATAATACTTTTTGAACTGAGGAACGGGTACATTTGTGAGGCGATTTCGGACGTGGCGTTCTGCGAACACAAAATTATCGATATTGTGGACAATTCTATATTCCCATTATCGCTGCACTATCAAAACTATCGGATTAATTGTCACTGTCTCACTGTCTGGAGTAAAGATTATCCATGAATAACGAACCGGTATACCGTCCATACTATAGTATGGACGTGTGTGGGTTCAACTGTCTATCCCCTAACGGGTAGAGTAGTCACGGCCACAACCGTCCAGCCGGATAAAACAACATAAAATGGAAAACCAAGACTAAGACGACGAGCAGGAAAAAACAACAGCTGCGACTGTTCACCTGCATTTAAAAGTATTGAATGCACATGAAAGGGAGGGGGAATAACTCTGCACATGTCATTGTTGCCATAACTATCGGCCCATCGGGCATGTCGGGTGGGCTAGGTTTAGCCAGAAGGGAAATTTAGTGTATTCAGGGCTCAAAGGTATTCTGCAGGCTCCAGTACACCATGAGTGACCTTGTAGATAATGGAAAACTGAATATATTGGTCCATACCCTGTCTCAATCCGATATTCCTATGTCGAGTTATTGGCGTTTGAAGTTACACCACTTTCACCAAATTATTGACAGAAAACCCGATTGCGCAATAATTTGTGACGTCATACCTGAACAACAATTAAGATTTCCTATGTATTTCGTTGTTTTTATTATGCTCCAGAACCCAACATTCCCAGTTGTCCTGCTGTGTTCTTTGTTGTTGAGGTAAACTGTGTAACATATTAACTCACAACAGCAAGTTTTGGGAAGAGATCATGTTACTTTGTCGAAAAAATAATGTTTACATTTCAAAGAAAAACAAAGGCAATTCGCGGGGTAGTCCAGGTGAAGCAATGCATGATGGGATACCGTACATCTTGCGCGATGTACATGGCCCAAACTTTGAAGTCCTCTAACTCTGTAACGGAACGTCATATGAACGTCTAGTTTGGACTGATGTATTTATTTTTGTCTAGGCTACAAGATGAGCTCATGTTTACTCGAGCCCGCAGAATACCTTTAATGTAAGGGCTACATCACTCTATTACATATGACAAAGTTGTTGATTGTTAATCCATCAATTCACTTTGGTATGGTGACTCAAATAGTAATTAATCCTTTGGGAAGTAGAGAAAATTGCATGTTCTACTTTGGCTGGAAAATATTCATGTTGGCTGTTCAGGATTTCAGGTAAAAAATCACCTGGAGGTCGGAATGAAAGAAAAGAAGAAATTACTATGCATTTGGCACTCTCATTGTTTTAATCCCAACGTAGAGAGCTTGCTATGGAATTCCTTTGATTCCTGTTGCAGGTATGAAGACTGCCTGTCCTTGCTCAGAGGGAGATACAATTGGCTGTGGGGTCCTCTACTCTCAGCAGTCTGAGGGCAGCCAGAGGACGAACCAGAAAGTTGTTGTCTTCTTCACCAGGAACCAACAAGTGCTCCACCATGGGGTGTTTGATCAGTCACCTGGTGGATACTTCCCTGCCATAGGACTGCAGTCGTCGGGTAATCATAATCTATTTCATGCACTCTCTCTCACCCCTTACCATCCTGCACCCCATTATGCTTAGTACGAGTATCTGGCAACTTTCATGGAGTACTGGGCTGGGGCCCCCATCATCCTTCTCATTTTGAAAGACAAAGTGTCTGCATGTGAGTTCTCTGGCCTATTCGAAGTTCTTCCAAATGTTTGTCCAGTTCAAACTGGAACCGTCAGGGATCTGTTTACAGAAGTTTTCAACTCACTTCCAGGGGTGGGAGGGGGGGGTCATGATATGTGCCAAACGCCGACAGGTCAGGGCACACCCGGGGAACGGAACCTGGGGCAGCTTCGATACCCTGGCCGCTGGGGGAAAAACTCTAACCCTAACTCCTAAAGGTGGAATTCCATATGTGCGGAAGCGTGATGCGGCAAAACACATAAACTTTGCTTATACGCAAATGGAAGCGTGTAAAGTGCCCAAAAAGTTGTATTATGGTAGCAGAAATGAAAACATACCCCAACGTGGGGTAAAAATTCTTTCAAATGAGATGGAACGAGCGTCGTGTAAGCTAAATTATCAGGCGTGCAAATGCTGCATTAATGCCGCATACCAGTGATGTGGAATATCTTCATTAAACAGCACTTGAACGTTCCTATTTATGAGCTGTTTTGTGTTTGCGCATGATCCTACAGCCTTTTCCCGATCCAAAAATTATCCTTCTTGACGGAACAATGATTTTAACATTTATACAGCATCCTGCTTCCGCACATATGGAATTCGGCCTTAAGGGGTGTTGCATAACTGCCTTGTGATCAAAGGCAACCCCCCTGACTCAAATAACTGAGGGTGAGAAGGAAGATCCAGCTTGTTGATCCTGCTAGACCACTTGACCATCACACCAGGGATATGTCCAGGAAGTACCAGGTGATTGTTGGTCATGGAGGACTGTTGGGAGCTGGAAGTGACAGCATTGTAGCTTGTGAGTAGTGCTGAGAAACATGCTTCACCAGTGGCACCTGGTGGCAGTGGCATCACAAGAATAGTTTGCAGGGGGGTCAAGGTACCTGATGTGTGCCCCTATATCTACCCCTCCCTCCTTGTGATGCCACTGCCAACCCCCACCCCTTCCGTCCCCTGACACACCGCCCATGACTTGATACCCATCATCATTCATGTTTTGGTTTTTATCCAAGGTTATTTTTTCTTTTGCCATTTGTTGTAATTTTTAACCCCCCGAAGAAAGTATTGCGTACCTCCATTTTGCGCCCTTTAGTTTGTGCAGCTGCCCCTCCCTGACCCCACCTTGGACGCCACTGCCACATCCCTGCCACATACCCCTCACAGATGACCTTCTTAATTATCATGTGGCTCTAGGCTGCAATCATCAATGCTCCGTTGATCATAACATCATAATAACTAACTAGACATGTGCAGGTAGTAAACCGCCCAAGTGTATATCCCCAGAATTTTTATGAAAATTGACTTTCTATGATTAGGAAAGTTGCACAAACCATGTCTGGTTGACCTCAGATGACTTGAAAAGACCCTCATGTTGTTCAGCACCTCCTAAAGTCCATACCCACGAAGTTTCATACGAATCCGACAAAAGAAAAACACATGTATTATGCAAATTTGACCTACGATGATGACCTCGAAATGGACTTAATGGTTTTCAGGACCAACTATAGTCCACACCCACCAAGTTTTGTGTCAATCGGATGAACTTGAAATATTTTCGCAGAAGAAATGGCAGAATAGAGGGCAGCAGTCATGTAGCAATGTTGACTTCCAGACCCATCTGATATTCCACTAGGGTGAAGTTTCTGGCTGCACAAAACCAGCAAAATAGAGGGCAGCAGTCATGAAGCCACATCCACTTTCGAAATCCTCCCGATTTTACTAGGGGGGACATGTGCATCATGTTTCAAATGACTCGAATAAAGCATTAGAGAGTTATCGTGCTAACGCCTAAAGTTTCCGACGGCACAGACATCGGCACTACACCCCCAAAACCCTTATATATATCCTCAAACGCATCCCGGGAATTGAATAATGAGTTGGACTTTCATAGCACCTATGTGCGAACCACATCTCAAACGCTGCACAATCATTGCCCCTGATCATTGGTAACCTTCCAAACCCGCACCAATCAGTGCACAATTCGAGCTTGTTCGCACCCAGCACACATATTTGTTATGTCACTTTGTTGTGTCCCCCGAGGGACTTTTCAAAGGTGCAGCCACATACAGCCCAACGCAATACAAGTTATCTATCAGGGTCCCCATTTCCTAATGGGAGCGTCACTCTATCCATCTATCTACCTATCCAGTCTGTAAACTTTTGCCTTTTTGGCTGCCAAAAGTTCGTTCTTCAAAGATGTTTACTAAACTTGGAGGCATTGTTCATTAAATGATGGCACATCATTGACCTTGGGAAGGTCAGGGTCAAAGGTCATTAAAGGAGCATATTGAGCTGTTGTATGAAGAACTGCAAAACTTCTACTCCTCCTAGAAAGAACAGTAGATTTTTTCAAAATTAGGTCACACTGTTCTTTGAGTGGTGCTGCCTAAAAAAAATCGGGGATTTGGGGCTTGGGACCCGGTATGGGCCCTTGGGCCCATCATGTAGAATCAAACGAAATGCTTCTCCCACAAATTTTAGTCCACAATACTGATATTCGGTCATGATGATGTTCTAACAGTCCTACCTTCGGGGTGTTCAGGAAATATCGGCCCAAGGTCCTAATTGGGCCCAAAAGCCCAGTATAGGAAAGGAGTGAGTAGTAGAAGTGAGCAGAGTGTTGGATGCTTGCCGGGATCACTAGTTGATAGTGTGGGCTACACTAGCACGGACAGAGTACTGATAGGGTCTGTCAATAGCATCGCTACAGCACCATTCAAGCAAGGTTAGTGTTTCTTACCTAATATTGGACCCTGCATCCACCCAATGCCCTCGTACATCTGGCAACAACACGAAAGTCTGTTTTGCCAGACAAATGTATCTGTTACTTACACCTTACCGCAACTTTGCCTCTCAACTGTCTCTTTAGGCCCATATGTGTATATCTTTTTCATTTTGCAGGGTGTTCTGTTGAGGTCAGCACCACGTGTCCTGTGCCCTCGTTGCCAGACTCAGAATCATGGCTGAAGAAAGTTAACTCTTCCTTTGCTGGTCTTCCCATCGGTGAGTCTATTCTTTTCTCAAAAACGTGCTTGACTCTATCTCAGTACATACCTAAACAAGTGTAATACTGTGTTTGTCCCAGTGTGCAATGGCAGGCATCTTGGACAATGTGGTATAGTATTTTTGCACAAGCGTGTAAAGTTTCTTGCGGAGTCAGAGTTGACTACATACCCAAAACCATGATTTCTCCTGATAACCCACTTTTACCTGCGAACACACAATTTGCTGAAGACCAAGAGTCATGTCACAGGTTTCCTTGAAACTTGCACAGATTAACATTGTCAAACCCCAACCCTTGAATTATGTGACTGCCTCGTTGGGTTCGACTCCAGTTGTTTGTATGTATAGGCCTACAATGATCTTTTCATGATACCGGAGCTCGCAATTACCGCTCCAGGGGTTTTGATGGCTAACTGGAACACCAGAATTGTGCTCACACGCACAGGTTTAACGTCCATGATTATGGGAGAGCAGATATATTGGACTGCAACCCAGAAAACTAGACGACAATTTTACTGTCCAAGCGGGGTCTCAAACCCACGACCTCATGATTGGAAGACGCAGGTTCTACCACTAGACCATATACTCGGCAGATGATGATATTATAAGGGGGAGAATGTGAAGTTTGCTAATAGACTGAACACCTCGTATGGTAATTGTCACCCTCAGCATAAAAATATGCCAATAGATAAATCGACACTCTTTGACTAACGGGAGGAAGAACCCATGTCGGACAAAGTACGAAGAAAAGATGTCCACTCCACTGCCAAAAATATATTAAAGCACTTACCTCTGAAGATACACGTTCACCTAGTAGAAAAAAACCCGGAAACAGCGCTGATCAGGGTTAACTCAATACTTAAAATACAATACTCAAATCTTAGTGTCGAATGTAGTCCAATACTCAATTCACATTTTGTGTATATACAATAATATACTCCTATTGCACAATCGATCCACTACCTAACTGTCAGTCTATATTGCATGATGTCAAAATAAATATATTTTAGTTCCAATTTATATTCAATTTCTATTGCATTGATCAGTCCTTTTAATATTCGATTCAAAATATGATAATTACAAAAATGTAGTCCTGTCCGGCAGCCGAATATAATTTCTGATAGCACCAGTAAAAGTTATTTATGTGATACGGAAATACCGGATGTCACAGCTTGCTCTCTCAGGACGGGACTGGACCAACACCCAGACCAATTAGGCGGTGTGTCCCCACCTCCAATCACTGGGGACCGCAGACACCAGTCCTCGTGACCCCACCGCTTGAATATCAGGAACAACAACCAGACCTCAAGTAATGGCCAATGGGAAAATAATCAGGCAACCCGGCGACTCTACGGCTACGTCTTTGGCGGGCTGCTGTCCGTCGCACCACATCTTCACTCAAGGCCCGAAGCAAAAAACACGAATGAGCAGCCTTCAAGTGACCCAGCACGGAACATACTTTTAGAGGACAGTGACAAAATTATTAGGACAGTCCGTCCCCCCAAACCCAAGCCAGGACAGTCCGTCGACCAGAAAGCTTGTAGGCCTAGCTAACACTGTTCACTCTACGAGCAGACGCTCCACTCCCACCGCAATCTAGGGTCGCAATGCTCTATACTATACTTACCGAAAACTACCACGCCTTTCTGCACAATACGCTAACCCACACACCCAATTTGGCGAATCACAGCTGTCGTGTATAGCACCATAACGCATACTTGCAATTTGTATAACAATGAAGATCTAAAACGTAAACAATGGCCAACTTGCTCCTGCGAATTACTGGCCTTACAGAGTCCTGTAAGGAACCCTCCTAGAGCACCGCACTAAATAAAGCTACTACGGAAACCTCAGATGACCTTGACCTGAGGACACCACCTGTAAAACCAAAACCTACACGAAGGGACAATCTTGGGTGTGACAGTGATTGTCACCTTGTAATCTGCTGACATGACTATGCAATATATTAACAATTGACCGGTTGAATGAACCATTTGTTTATTATCTTGTGAACAACTTTAGTCAGATACCAGTTTCATTTTCTTTGCTGCAGGGTTTTCAAATGCACATTGCTCGCATTAGCATGTATAATACAGGTCTCTCAGATCCCCCTGGTGAAGTCACTCCCATAATGCAGATGTGCAGCGTTAATCTGTTGGATAAAAAGAGAGCTGAGGATTTGAGAGGGATGCTGGGTATAGAGGTGTTTGTAGAGCAGTTGGCAAAGGCAAATGGAGTGAGATGGTATGGTCATGTATTAAGGAGGGATGGTGATCATGCCCTGA
>JAUOBX010372569.1:0-10787 GCA_032360705.1 Eupentacta quinquesemita
TTTAGCAAGTTAGTAGATTATCTGTCAATGACCCATGTGGGCCACAAGCGCCCTACTCATCTCCGTCACCTCAGTGGTAAAACAAACATTGAATAGGATGATTCAAACCCATGTGTAGCATATATGGATGATTTATCCTCTGCTGTATATGCTTGACACGGGATCAATAATATGCAAGGCTCACAATTAGTGGTGCAGATTCGAATACTGTCAGTGGACACGCGGAACAAGGTAAATATCGCTCCGTGTATCCGCAATGTGAAGGAGGGCTATATGCACACACACGGTAACCTAATTACCAGCCACTCAGTCCTAGATGAAAGACCTTGCCTAAGAATCCGGCAACACATACACTTTTTATACAATTATTGTGTTTATTTCCGTTAGTTGCGTTATTTATTCAATATTGTATTTTTGTTGCTAGAGCATCGTATATATACTTTCTTGTTTATTTCATTTAGGGGTCGTAGAATAGGTATAAACCGCAAATGTTCGACTTTTACCGTATCGTAAACAATCTGGACTTAGCACAATAACGCACTTGGCTTCGCCCCGTCTGTTACTAAGCTGAATTTTGAGTCTCGACTGGTAATTCTCCGGTCAAAGTCTCACGACTGCGCCTCAACCCTTAACTATTATAATAATGAACGTCCAATCGTATCATGGTATGCATTCTGCAGTTTGTCACACGTAAGAAATGTGTCAACATGCGAACATAAACTCATTATGCACTATTTGTCGATAGTGACAGCGACCACTTGTATACGTTTTGTAACCAATTTGTCATAGAATAGGCTCCCGCGATGGGTCTTCTCATTCGACAACACTGATCAACAATGGTAATAATATAAAGCGAACACCAAATAAGAAAACAACTAAGATTCAGTGCACATAAACTACAAAATAACGATTCAAATAATTCACCTTTCAATTAGTATACCACTGGCAAATACTAAGGTGAACCAGCTCTTACGAAGACGAAGTTATCTTCAAAATAATTTACCCTATCTTGCTCGGATTCCCGAATGCAACTGAACATTGGACGGTTATCAAATACCCATACGGTAGAACTGAAGACCATTGTAAAGAGAGAAACTCTTATATTCTTTTGACCATCATAATTGATCATTAGGCAAACTGTTCTAGGTTATATCTGATCTGTTATACCCATGCACATTCGCCAGTGCATGAAGTTTGGGCATGTATTCAGGTTTCGTCTAACCCCTGCTAACGTTCCTAACAAGTCATAATTCTCCATTATTCCACGGTAAGATACCACTTTGTTCGACAACGTGTATTCGACTAGTAAACATCATGAGTATGGGGTACCGAAAGGGTAATGAACGCATCTCTATATATAGACACACTGATTACCATAATATCACATATTAATTTCGCTTCGAGCAGGAATGAATTGCTCTGTCGAAGTTTCGATATTATCTCTTCATGTGGTGCTCCACCTCACGACTGTTCCCCTAAAGCAGTTATAGTTAGAATTAGTAATTCTGCGAAACCCATTATCAGCGATGCATCGCTTCAATTTATAACTCTATATGAAAATAGCTCAGTTCTGTGTTACCAGAATGAAATCGGCACCATTATTCGAGCACGTAATATAGATCAGTTGATGGCCAATGAAAGTGAAAACTTATTGTTTTTAGGCTTGCCTAAGTGAATAGGAGCGGTCGTGGCGTAGTGGTTACACCACTCGCCTCGCAAGCTGAAGGTGGGCGGTTCGAGTCTCGGCGTTTGTCTGAAGCTCTTCTTCTGTCAACCCAGCAGTAATGCGCACCTGGTGCTTTCACTGTGGAAAAGGCGGCGAAGAAAATAGCTGGCCACCCTACCTCATATGTCGTTGGCCTAGTTCGTGAAGCTTCTGTAACAGGTTCACCCGACGCGATTCGATCGTATGGGGCCTACCTCCCTTCTAAGTGAGTATGTCATAACCAAAACATCATCCCCCAAAAAAGTTCCAAACACATCCATTTTTTTTATGTAAGGCTATCTACATTAATAACCCATCCAGTCGTTATTGGGAACCTGTAAGGCAGTTGAGTACGATCGGCGCTGAGTCGACTGCTGCAACATCTCCGGAATGGTCGGAGTGCGTACAATTTCTTATGAGCAGTGTAATATCTGTAAAGCGCTTCAACCATGTCACTGATGTGGGAAAGATTATAGGAGTGTAGATAATATTATTATTATTATGGTAGGTGTGATGACGTCACAATGAGAACTAAATGAGTGTCCGTATGACTTGTTATTCCCCCATTAGTTTATTCTTTCTTCGAGGTCAATGATTACCTGGATCTCTATATGTTTCCCACCCTGTGAATTGTGGAACAATCAATGATATTCAATGATTGCAGCAAATGATGAACCAACTCGTATCGAATGCGCTGCATCAACTACTTCCCGGTCGTGACCTCCAGCTTACCCACCACGATAAGCTTTGTTTTCAGTTCAATGTAACAGGTTTCCAACGTGTCACCTGTTCTTCCTAAATCTCTCACTGTTTGAAGGAACTAAAATGTTTCCACAAATCACAGATGATGCTGACGTCTTCGCTACTAGATATCAGAGATTAGTTTACTACCTCTTGAGACTCCGGAATGACATCCCAGATTCGTTTCCTTTGAGATCAATTATAATATCCGGTTCTTATATAGGGCTGTATCACTGATTTACAGCGGTCACAAAGATATGACCCTGGTTATTAGTGACTTGTCAATTACACACTTATTATGTGCGCGTTTCCTCCTGTTTGTTCCTGACACACCTCACAAGTTACCTCGTAAGGATGGGACGAGGCACCGGAGTAATCAGCCGGCTGTGATTCGAACTCGCAACCAGCGCTAGTCACCAGTCCAATGCTCTACGAATTGAACTAATCCGACCCCCGATGTGCACAATGCAGGCACAATGTACTATTGTATTTATATAAAAAACCAATGACTGATTTACGTTCTCGAAACATTTTTGTGTCCTCCAATCACCAGAAACGGCATCTTCTAATCGTCCATAGCTTAAAATGAAAATGGAAATACGAATTTCGATGACGCTAAATTCGTTTGGGAATATTCCCGCACGGAAAGATTATTCATCTCAGCTCACTAACGTCTTTGGAATGAACAGTATATATGGTATCCACTTGAGAGTCACTCGACGCGTAATTTGGACTATCGTATTCCATTCATATAGACTGCAAATAGAAGCCTCTTTGCGTGTAGAATGTGTGCGTCAGTTTCAAATTTCAGGCAGCGCTGAAGACAATATCCTAATTGTGAAAATTGTGAAATTAAATACGGTAGTCAATATCACCATGCTGCCATACAGCAGAGTACGCAGTGAATAACATGTTGTTCCTTAACTCTTTGTGTTTTTCCTCTTCAAAATGGCCCGCCTTCCATTATTCTGGGCAGGAAGAGGAGAAGGGACGGATAGGTGGGAAGTTCGTGGAATGCTAATTTAGGATTGACTGAAAATGTATGCGTGCTTCAACTCTAAAGAGCAGCATTGCCTCATGGATTTAATTTCTTCAGAGCCCAGGAAGAGAGGCCGCTAATTAACGGAACACTCACCCCAAATTCCAGCAACCAGGATGATGGATGCAATCCTGATTATTCGCAGACGCGGAAGTATCTCCTGTGGTTGAGCGACCTTGGATTATATGGAATGTTCTAATTGAAAATGTTTATTTGATAGACACGCGAGGAATGCCAGGCGAATCATAACGCAGCTCAGGTCACATATGTGTACGACCTACCACCCCAGAGGTTAGGCTAGCTATTCCCAGTTAGAAGATGTGTATTATATAGATAGCACATGTACAGCAGGCAAGTCATGAGGCAGCTTTGGTCACGTGTGTGTACGACCTACAGGAGGATGAGTTTCTCTCAGAGAGATTGTGTGTGAGGGAGAGGAGGGGACGAACTAGCTCATTCACTTCCATAGTTGTCTCTGTTCTAATAATTTGCAAGTAATGGATGAGCGACGAGGCAAGAAAACATTCACTTCTGGGTTCAAGACTGACATGTGGTGTTGATTGGTCACCGGCAGCATACTGAATTATTTTAAAGCAAAACAAGTCAGTGCCACCTATTAGTCGCGCGTTATATGAGGTCTGACCCCGATGAATGAAGAGCAGTCGCCATGTCACAATGCACACTTTGCCTGGTTTGCAGATCAATCAGACAATAGAGATATTGCACGGAGACAGCGACGACTACACCAACGAATCTAAAACAGCTCAACAACACATGGAGTAATATATAGCGCACTCATTTAGCTAACATCTGCACTGATTCCCATCCGGGTCCCATGGACGATCAGGATCGAGGGGACGACCAGGCCAGGATGGGCCCAGGAGGCTTACCGGATCACTTGGTGCCAAAGGACACAGAGGACTGCCTGGCTTTCCTGGTGTCAAGGGCAGTGTTGGTAAGTCTGGCCTCCCCGGATCACTCGGAGACTCCGGACCAAAGGGCCGACAGGGTGTTGAGGGAGATCAAGGGGATCCAGGGCTGCCCGGACTTACAGGGCCTTCAGGAGAGGCTGGATGTTGTCATATCATGTTGTAGCTCGAGAGTTGGTAGCTTTTGTACTGAAAATTGCATCTCCCAAATAGTGACGGCAAACATTTTCGATACTGCCATGAATTCGTGCTCAGTTCCTGCAAACCAATTACAGTATTTCCCGGTACTTCATGGTTTTGTGCCAATGCAGACTATCGGTGTTTCGCTTATCCGGCATAATTGGAACGCCAGTATTATATGAACCCACCTTGCCCTAGCTTGAAATTCTTGCCAGGTTTACATTTTTCGGTGTTTCGCTTTTCCGGCATAATTGGAACGCCAGTATTATATGAACCCACCTTGCCCTAGCTTGAAATTCTTGCCAGGTTTACATTTAATCGAATCGAAAAAAATCCATTTCTTTAGGACATATTAACATTAATTCGTTCCATAGCAATTCACTGGAATATTTTCAGGCCCAAGGCCAGAACAATGATACATTTGTGATAAATCCCCGATATAATATTTTGAGGGTATTTTCAGAAAAATCTTCACGCTTGCTACAACATTTTATACCGAGACACAGGAAAACTAATTACTAGAGATGTATCACCTCAACCTATAACAGTATGAGAAGAGCCAGGCTATGTGTTACCAATACAATAATTACTTTCCTTCCTCTATCACCCATGGATGATATGAAGCAATATATGGTGATTAACTTGTGACATTTTGCAGAAGATATCTTCATATGGGTGATGAGAGCTCCGGAGGAATAGTGGTCTCACCGAGAGGAATCGCTAATTAGAAAAAAGTTTTACATGATTCTTCTATTGCATGCCGTATCCAGCACTAAAAAAACAAACAACTATAGCTAACTAACTAACTAACTAACTAACTAACTAACTAACTAACTAACACAATGTTAAAGGCAAATATGAATACTCCCGGTTTTCATCATTTAGGCATACTAAGTAGAGGCTACGAAGCCACACCCGGGGAGCTGTTTGAATATAACAGGTAGGCCGAACACGTTCATGCAGAGACTGATGAAACATTCCCTGGTTGTTGTTTGAAATTGCGAGACACACGAACTCGTGAAACTGCTTATATCTAGCGAAATACATCGGACTGTTTTTACGTATCTCACAATATGTGTTGGCATCAATTATCAGGTATCAATGGTCTGATAAGAGAGCGTGCACCACCATGTACTACCTGTCAAACGAAAAATACATCATATTGATTTGGCGTGTCCAGGTTACTTCGCGTCAATTGACTGTTATCTACAAGTGTATATCTGCACGCACGTATTTGTGTATGTGTTATTACCTTGTTCAGTTGCCGTTCATTTAATTGCAGTGTTCCATGGTTATCACAAAATTATGTGAAGATCAATTGAAACATGTTTCACAACGTTCAGGCGTGGTCGGGGAAAATTGTTCCAGGAGAAGTAATGGAATAGGATGTTTGTAAATTAAATTATGACAAAATAAGGGAATACTGGATCGAATCATACATTGTGCCTGGATGGATTTCGTGACAATAATTATAAGAATATAAAAGAAGGCATGTATGGAGAGCAACAACGAAACATAAGATAATCGGATGTGTTGGTGTCCCAGAGACGCTATTTCTGTCTGCTGACCCTCAAGGGACATTCGCAGGGTCACATTTTTGTCATTGTTGTCTCAACTAGGTATTCTAGTCACAGGCATCTAACAGAACGAGGGAACCAATGGTATTGCTTCAACTATATACTTCAACTACGAGTACTACCGATCACTGTGACCTACTGATTTTCGAGCGGAAATCTGACACGACGCTAGTTACATTGAATCAAACAGCAAACGAGAGGGACTCCTTCGCTAGAAATAATTAACACGGGGAAATATCCACTACTGGTGCCGCCAGTGGCTCAGTTCATAAAGCATTATGTCAATGACTCATGCCGGCCACGATTATCTCTCCCATCCATGTCAGTTTCGAGGTGCAATGATCCGTAATGTCAGTATTCCATGCAATTATTCAAACATCCATGTAGTATGTCGGATAATGGATGCTTCATCCATGGTGTTCACGCTGGGCACAGGGTCGATCCCATGCAAGGCTCAGCGGATCTGGATACTGTACTATTGTCAGTGGACACGGAACAAAAATATGCAACTTCGCGTGTCCGCAATGTTAGGGAAATACAGACAGACGATAACTTACAAATCGACATACACCTCTTTCTGAACAATCAAAAAAAAAAACTCGTCCAATGATTCAATAAAGACAAGGACCAGGACCGATGGTTTACATGCTCGACAAAGTACTACATGAAAAGTGTTTTGTTCTCTGGATTCGCCTTTTTTCTATGGATTTTGACCACGACGACACTCACGTATAGATGTGTCATCAAGTCGTAACATTCTATACGTGTGTCTTGGGAGATTACACATTAACCAATTTATATCCACTTTATGGGTAAAAAGGGCATCATTACTGCGGGAAGTTTCCCAGACAGGGCTACGCGACCAATTAATCCAATGTTTACACGTAGCAATTAGAATGCCAGACGGAATTTGATTCTCGTGTTTCTACCTCTGGAATAGTCGTCCTTTGGGCATGGAAAGATACGTTCCAATTATATATGTTTGTTTATCGAATGCTGCGGCTGATTGGGTAATCCACAGCAAAGCCTAGATCACGTAGGCCTATGTTTATAAACTACCGCGCTGGATGGTAATATATATTTCCAGGAAGACATTACTGTCATGTACAAGTAGTTCATAGCTATATCGTAAGAATCTACCAGACATATCGATAATAATGAAATACATAAGAAAAATATCAACGCCCATTTCTGTTTTTTCCATTACAAGGGATTACAGGGAGATACCGTATATGATTCATGACTATTCAATTTGGAAATGCAAAATCCACCACACAATCTCTGAATATTTGTATTAGTGTATATTACCCTGTCCCAGCGTCAAATCACGTTCCAATTTCCAAATAGACTCGATACGTCTCGATTTGTGATGCAATTTCCTCACTTACATGCAAGAGAGTATCTCAGACTTGGAATGTTTCTCAAGGATCCCCATCATCAAAGCTAATATTTTACAGGATTACAAACTACAATTTCAGGTCCAAACCCCAACTCGAAACAAAGTCTTGTTGCAGAGTTGATATTGACCATCATTCATAATACTGATTGTGCGAGGACTGTGGCGTCGCTGTTGAATAACTCAGACGATTCCTTATGCATTTTGTTGTTTGAGTTGATAGTAAATACCTCAACGTTCCATGCATATGTTCCTCCATAATTCTCACACTGGCACCCACCATCTAATCACACGTAAGTTCTCCTCGCTGGCTATAGTTAGTTTTTCAAGTAGAACTAGTGGTAAATTTAAACAGAACGCGAAACATATTCGCAGAGTTGCACAACAAAGACATCGATTAATATTGCATTCTGGGATGCAAATCGATTGGGAAAATGTACTTATGTAATTCTGTGTTGAACGTCGGGACCCACTCCATTGGATTGTACTCCTCAAAATTAGGTAGCTGGAAACGTGATAAAACGCAGATTCGTCAGTACGTCAAACAAGGGACGTATTGATTCCTGTGCGTTATTAGTTCGTTCGTTTCTTGATCGCTTTATTGTTAAGTGTTCTGAAATAAATGCAGCGTGTGGGCCATATTCCCAAATCACAGACACAACTCCTTCAACAGTTCGAGAGGAAATAGACGGGAGGGAGACCAAGATACACATGGATGGGCTGACATCGGGAACTGGCCAAGAACAACCTCCTGCGAACTGCTAAGAACCGCTGATTATAGGAGCAAGTGATGGACCATGACACCCAGAGCCTCGACGGGACACGGAACCATATGAGTAAGTAAGTTCTGGAATGGCCTCCACTATGTTTTCTATCGGAAGATAACACTCTTACAGTGGTTAAATTATATGATAAAGGATATAGTAACTACACTTTATCGTATTATTGTACGGATAACAGCGAAATCGGGACATGCTGTATGAATGTAGTCTATGACGATCTGAACGTAAATTAGTACTCAGATAATTCTCATGGTTATGCTCTTGGCAGAGGTCAAGGAGCAAACACGAGCGTGTACTTCCTGAGAAATTTGAATCAGAATAAATTCATCAGAAAAATCCACGTCTCTCCATCGGAGTGTAATGGAACGTCCTCTGTAATTGTAACTGCACATGCTATAATTGAATTGACACGTGCTATATAATGCAGTATTCTTCATTCTCATATCCAAGCATTAATTGAACACAGCGTCATTAGGCTGAGTAGATTTGTTCAATATGAATACTATAAAATATTGTGCAATCTCTCATTGGAAGAAAGCGGAAAGTAATGTTGAAGTCTCGGTGACACCTGTAATTTGGGGAAACATTTGGTTCCTTCAAACACTGAGAGAAAACAGTTGACACGGTAAAAGCCCGATTCATTGAACTGAATACGATGCATATCGCGATGTGATTAGCATGGCTTCACGACCAGGAAAGATGTGATTCAGCGCATTTGATGGGAAATGGTGTCCAATTGGTTCCAAGCTTTGTATAGTAATGATCGTTCTACAATGTGTAGGGTTGGAAACTAGTGTAGGGATTAGATTCAGCGTTGACGAGAATGGAAAGTTCTTTTAATTCAGTGGGTATAGCGTCCCTAAGACGACAGACTCGGATAATTGAAGCAGCCGGCGTCCATGCCGTTATTCACGTATCACGATATGTACCGACATGGTGATAATAGCAGAATAACAGAAAACCTTACATAAAGAAGGAAGAACGCAGTGTTCACACGTTACCTCGCTTTGATTACCGTTAATGGCTGTATTTAGGAAATAACCTGACCTCATTTAATGTGTTCAGGTGTTTTTTCCGACGCCTAATATTTATTAGTTCAATGTGAGTGTAGTTCAAGTTCAGTTCAGGGATTGTGATAACGACGAGAGATTTGTTTTATGTCACTGCGCATCAACCCTAACAGGCGACAGACTTCTACAATTGAAACTGTTAATGACATTATACGTATCACGATGCCATAGTGGTAATGACGGTAAACTCCTTCAAGATGAAGAGAACATTCCTGCTAGCAATAAACGATACTCGGAACATATTCTACGTGGAATGCTAATTTAGGATTAACTGAAAACAATGTGGGTGCAAGTTCAACTTTGAAGAGCTACATTGCTTCAGGAATTCAACCTGAATAGAGACTCAAAGAGAGGCTGCCAATTAACAAATGAGTCACCCCAGGCTCTAGCAATCAGGATGACAGACAGATCCTCGTCTATCTCCCGAAGCGATAGTCGCCCCGAGGTAAAGTAACCTTGGACTGTACAGCATGTTCTAATTAAAGATGTTCATTCCAAATATACGGCAAGGCATGTCTGGCAAATCATAACGCTGCTTGTGTCAAATATGTGTACGACCTACCACGCCAGGTTTAGCCCTAGACTAGATATTTCCAGGAAGGAATGTGCTACCTCATGTGAATCAGTTGTTTGCTATTCCCTATCTTGATAAGATGAGGCCTATGATAATAACTAATTGGCCTTGCCCAAACCTACCACGTTCTGTGTAAATCGGACAAACGTTGTCATTTCGCAAAGTAGAAGGCAACCGTCCTGGCATCAGCAGTCATGCAGCAACATCTACTCTCAGAATGATCCGAGATTTCCTTTGGGCGGATAAGTGTGTTGAGTTTGCATTCAATTGAACGGAGCGTTAGAGAGGCATTGCGCTAGCGCATGGAGTTTACAGCGACGACATCGGCTACAATTCACCATAATATCCCAGGGAAGCTTGATGTATATACATCGCACATACCCTGCAAAAAGTTGCTCAGGATACTGATTTCTATTCACGGTCATAGCATAGTCCGGGACTAGTTCCTTCAACAACGAGTAATTCGAGAGTGACAGTCTCGTTTACAAAAGGGCAATGTATATGCATATGTAGACATATTAAATTACATTGTATTACTTGCAAATGTTATGAGGAATCACATATTGAACAACTTGGAAAATCAATTTCGTTGGAGAGTTATGGCATCATCTCGTTCCATGGCAATTTACTGAAATATTTTCAGTTCCAAGGATACCACAATCATACATTTCTAATAAATCCCCGCCCGCCGCCGTTTACACACGGAAGGTAAATGGAAGGGGAACGTTTAGGTCGGCCGATCGGCCGACTGAACCTCATTAGCGAAGACCGCAGAGTCCCGTACCTTTCTCGGA
>JAUOBX010372680.1:0-10787 GCA_032360705.1 Eupentacta quinquesemita
AACACGCTGTTTTTCATTCCTTGACGAAGACGAAGGAATATATACAGTCATGACAGTATGTGGGTGTGGGTGTGTGTGTGTGTGTGACGCCTGGCTCGTTAACACGATAACTCAACCCCACTTGAATGGGTCAAGTTCATAATTGGTATGTTTGTTCCCAATGAGAAGTACATGATCCCTATTGTGTTGGGGTCAGGTCAGAGGTCAGGTAAGTTCAACAGAGGTCAAAGTCCGAAAATCGTGTTACTAGCATGAGTCCGGAATGCTCGCTCCGACCAGGTGCAGACCGAGAGTCATTTTCGGGAAAACACTTTACAATTATGTTAAACTGATAGTATAAACTGACAGTTTTAGCTCGATCCCACCTGGATGTATCAAGCTCATACTTGATATGTGTGTTCCCCGTGAGGAGTACATGATCCCTATTGTTTCGGGGTCAGGTCAGATGTCGTCCAAGGTCAACAGGGGTTAAGGTCTGAAAATCTTTTTATAGCATGAGTCCAGAATAGTCATTCTGAGCAGGCAATTACAAGGATCCCATTGTGTTGTTACCAGCAGTAGTCCGGAATGCTCGCTTCGATCAGGTGCCGACCGAGAGTCATTTTCAGGCAAACACTTTAAAATTTGGGAAAACTTATATTCAGGCCAGTTCTAGCTCGATCTCACCTGGATGTAATCAAGCTCATACTTGATATGTGTGTTTCCCGTGAGGAGTACATGATCCCTTTTGTTTAGGGGTCAGGGTCAGATGTCGTCCAAGGTCAACAGGGGTTAAGGTCTGAAAATCTTGTTTATAGCATGAGTCCAGAATAGTCATCCTGAGCAGGCAATTATTGTGTTGTGGTATATCGGCTCCCCATAAAAAGGAATGATCTCTATCGTTGAGGCCATCATAGGTCATTTCAGTCCAGAAATCACTAAGCCTTTTGGCTTTCTGGTTATTATGTGTATTGTTGATATCCCTCTATCTCGTTTACATATGCAGATGATATTCTCGAGAATAGAATAATGTCGCTATTATTACATTGATATTGATGGTCAGTTATGCATTAACAATGTTATCGGCCGGTTTGACATGCTTGATGCGTTGACATAATTTAAACTAATTAATAACAATAAAAATGAGACTAATGAAGTGAGACGATGTTTTCATATTCTATTTATAAATATACGTCACGTCACATATTGTATTAAAACACATGCGTCTCGAGATCTAACATGATGACGAGAATTTATGATAAGATTCACAATCAGAGCAGTGTTATCCAAACAATATTTTGTTGTTATGAATACATTATACATACATACATGGTCGTTATCCCACTGAATCCTGGAAAATTGTTCGGAAAATATGTGAAGCCGTTTGTATACGATTAAGTAAGTAAGTAAATAAGTGAGAATTCATTGGTATTCATCATGGAATGGCAGTATAATAAAATGGACTACATGCTTGCCTAAAATACAACAGACAGTTGGAATACATCTCTTACTGTATAAATTAGCATTCAGCAGTTTGATACTACGTGGCAAGAAGGAATATCTAAAACGTTCCGTTCTCATACGAGTCAATATATAGTGTCTACGAGTACTATTATAATAATGATGAAAATGATGGTCACAGTCGGCAATAATTCTAGATTACGACGTGTAGTGACAAATTAACATGAATAATTCGATGCTCCCAATATCTTTCGGGCGAAATTATTATTATATTTATTGGCAAAATATCGCCCGCGACTAAGCGGGCTGGCTTACAGTCTCTGCACTGATGAGGTATGCGAAGGTCTGCTTCGGAATACATTATGTGGTCGGTTACGCTAACCCTGATACCTGACTCTAAGTCCCTGCCCTCATAAAGACTATAATATGATGACAGTAGTCAATCAGAAAATACATTTCTCTCCTTCAAGTGTTGCTAACGCTTCACTATCATTTACCGATGAATTATTGGCATATGGAAAGAATAGAGGAACCATGTGTTGTACATTTCGTACCTAACACTATTTATAAATGCATATATGGTACTATTAGGAACTAAGACACATGCGCATTTCACTTGATCATTCAAGACACATATTCTCCACTAGTTTGTCAACATTCAGCATTCAACCAATATGAGTAGTCTTTGTAAATTGTGTTGAATATCAGCAGCGTCTAGATGTTTTCTTGATCACTATGATATCAACGATACTGATCATAAAATACAAAATAAGACAATTATTGACGTTTTTCATTGACATTCTTCATATGACGTAACATTTTCATACACAAGTGTACTATTATTCTACAGCAAGTCTTGTTAGGTTTGTGTGTTTCACTTTTCGTTCGGAACTGATGATTCAAATGTTGATTGAACGAGTACAAAACAACGCTGTACGTCATATGATCCGTTGTCCCCGTCATGAGCATATTACTCCACTGCTCCACTAACTCCAGAGGAGCCTGATAGAGCAGAGCATTGCTGTTAAGATTCTGTTACTCACTTATAAGGTTAATAACTGCATTGCTCCATATTCTACCTCAGATGTTGTTCAGCTGCATTTTCCTCCCAGCGTTCTCAGGTCAGCATATGAGCAACACTTGGGGATAACGATTCGCTATTTTACTTACGTTTCATGGCGATCGCAACCCATCCGTGGAATGGCATTCCCGACTCTATTCGGTCGGCATCTTACGTGGCTACCTTCGAGTCTCTTCTGAAAACTCATTAATTCACACAGCATGTTCTATATGTTTGACTCCTTCATTTTATGTTTTGTATTCTGTGTTTTTCCTTATGTATGCCTTTTGTTTTTGTCTTCAGGTCTGTTAAAATTCTCAGAGGCATTCGCATCAGGCACTCTCTCAAGTCCCCATTATTATTATTATAAATATCATCATTATTTCTATTATCATCATTACCATTAAGATACTTGTTGTTCTTTCCCCTCTTCTCATTCGTGTCACACGTTTATCAGCATAGTGACAAGACACAGCTATTCATAACAGCTGCCTATTGTCAATGCCAGTTCTATCATTACATAATGCCTTCTAAAAAGATGTTCTATCAATATATATAACCAAATATTCAATTGCGATTCCTTTTCTCGGAAACTAATTGTACTGCAGAGCGGCATATGCCATTACTTTCTCCCAGTATGACGTCAGATCGGCTAATGATTCATATCGTCAGTGTATTATTATGCCAGAATTCGCCGCATGCGTTTCCAGGAGTTTGCATTGCCCGTGTTCATATTGTCACAGGCAGTAACCATGCATTATCCAGCATGCTAGTCACACGATGGTTATTATGAAGGAATGTATTTCTAACCATTCATAAGTGGATGTGGGTATCGACTGCAAGATGATTGTTGCTGTAACTCCCCAAACAACTGAGGGACATCACTCGATTAATTGGTACTGGCCATAGATTGGTGAACTCCACTGACACATGCATCCAACATTATACTGTTTCTCAGTTCAATGGATTTCATACTGTCCATAATCCACATATAACTCAGAGGCCCATTGTGGCATCACGTGCTATCATAACCTACTTGCCCTCGTTGAGGAGTATATGGATGAACTAGATAGGTACCCTACGTCCGATGATGGCGCTATGTCATCTTGTAAAAGAAAACGACACCTTATATGACAATTGTACATTTTAGGTGGTATTTGTTCCAGTATAGATTCACTGATACAAAACTATTTGAGCCCACCCCTCCCCTTCCCACACGCGACACTCTCCACCAAATGGAGTATCACACTTGCCACTCCGAGGAGCTAACCATCACCAGACATTAATATTCCCAACTGAAGGGTGATATATATTCATTCCGAACATTTAGTAAGACGCACGTACGGAACAAAACCAATATTATATATATATTATAGGTGGTAAAATCAGTTCCTTCCACTTCGTGATATGGCGCTGCGTAACTAGGGACGGGAAATTTGTAAATATCGTTTTCATTCTTAACAACAATGTTCACAAGCAAAGCTGAATTCTTGTCTCTCTTGCTTGTGTATGGGCAGCATACTTCACTTCACCTCACCTGTTAATGATGAGATAATTTGTAGCATGTGCACAGACACTCGTGAGTAAATAAGTGGTTGTGCATTCGTTACCAACAACAGACGTTGGGATATACACAACGTGATCGCGGACACCTGCAGGAAACCATGTAAAACAACTGCGTGTGACTTCCACGAAGCCTGCGATTGCAAGCTGCGATGAGAGTGCTCGTACGGCGTGACCGAATTAAGATAGTTCGCTGGATGTTATCAATTTATAAATCGAGTGAAATGTTGAAAGTGTTACCCAATATACCTTCCATTGAGACACAAGCTTTTGTGCGTTGATGTTCGACGACTTTTACCCATTTATTCTATTGTGGATCAGTTCATTGATCCAGCAAATGCGAGAGCGACCTCGACACATCGTTTCAGGGCACGTTCTTCATTCGTTTTCTCATCCCACGCACGTTCTTCAGTAGGCCATCAGCCGTCTTAGGGGTGGATGTCCAGCAACCGATGGATGCCAGTGTAGCCAAACACATGCTCCTAATTACACAAGATGTATATTGGAGGTGTCGGCTGTGGAACAAGGACAAGACGAAAAGGAAACGATAGGAAGAGAGTGAACACACGAGGACGTAACCTTCAATTGACAATTAATATATTCTGCCGGACGTGTTGAGGAGGATCACGAAGCTCCCATTATATATTCCATGTTAACAGTTGGTAGGGTTGCTACCTCGGAGGGAAAAATCACGCGTTGGAACATTACTGAACCCTGTTAGGACATCCGAGATGGTCATGTAGAGATTAGCCAGGATGACATTTAGGATAATTGACAGGAAATGGGCAGTGATATGATATCACTGACCGAGTGAAATGATAGACTGTGGGTCATATTGCCACATTACACCATCTACACAGTATCTTGTATCATGCCTGGTTTGTTTTCACTTTTTTCTGCAGAAATTTGAAAAACTTGAGCACTGTTACTAATACCTGTAGACATGCGTGTTATCTTCTGAGAGATCAGATGTTTGGGGATCAGATGTTTGTTAATAATAGAAACATGGCAATTTGAAAAAAGATTGAACTAGTTCGCTTTCAGCCAACGGCAAGAAGTCAATAGGATGGTCATCCGAGGATTCCCTGCAGGTTCATAGTCTTACATAACATGCATGAAAAGGAGGGAGGAAACGTTAGCAATAGGGAAAAGAAAATTACCGATGAAATATTCAAATCGATGGGGAATCAATACCGTGGTTTTGTATTAAGTATTTGTGTATGTTTTTGTGTATGTTTGTGTATATGTTACGAATAAACAACACGATAGTTGCCGATGGAAGTTTTGTATGCGCATAACGTTTGAAGTCATAGCATCATAGTCCGACCCTGACTCGTGATATAACATCACTGATAGCTACCGTATTTGAAGTAACAAGTCAATGACAGACCTACTCTATGACATCGTTAGTATTCTTTCATCACTCGGTGATAATTTTTGCAATGTACTTTTGCTATGTACTATTTTTGGTCATTCACATGTCTGTTGTTTGGACTCATTATTCGTCAGTAACATTACCGTACAATGACTCGAGATGAAAGTACATGTTCATCATCTGAGAGACACTGAATAGGTCCGTTTCAACTGCAATGCACTTGATAATTGAAAATAGAGTCAATCAAAACATACTTGATGATAGTTTTAGTTCTAATCTAATTGAAGGTCACTTGTCAACAACACTGACAGGAATTCCGTTTGAAATGTATTCGAAGCGCGCTCAAATAATCTTGTTCATCTGAGTGTAAGTATTCTATTCAATTCAATCGCATTCCTATTGAAAATGCAGGAACGTAACCAATACGCAATCATGCGTGATTGTTCTCAAACTAACTGAAATGGAAATTTCCACAGATGCACATTACTAATATGCACGGGAATGATCCGACTAAAACGCGGCTACGACTGTTTCGTGTGTTCAGTCTAGGGGATATTCAACCAACATAATGACCAATTGTTGGTCACCACGAGTTTCATGATACAAAATTTCATCATAATATAGTGCGCCAATATGGCGATATTCTCGTGTCGACTACAAACTCGAAGCGTTCCACCTACTCATAGAGAAACAACCTCTCCGAAAATTCCGGCGAGCATGTTGAAGCCATTAATTTGAATGTCGAATACTCAGTATCATCGAAAGCTTTCTATTTCGCCTGGGTGGATTGAAACGATTAAGCATCTTGCCATTGGACACTGAAAATGCTAGTAATCTGTTTGCAGGATCTGACGTCGGTACCAAGTAATCACCAAGCCTCCTCCGAGCTCACCAAGTCTTGAGTCTGGTAGACTGTATGGGCGCTGCTCATGACCTGTTAATGATCTAACTCCAGTTCCTCCTGTACTCTGAAGGAGACTGATACCCTTACACTCTTTCCGTCTATTCCTCTGCCTGCCCCCCCCTCCTTCCTCCTGGTGCCATGCCCCGCAGGATAATCTCAACCAGTCCTGACGATCGAGTCACATGACGCTATCAATTTATTTTGTTCTTCTCCTCAGTTTTGAATAGGTCATCGTAAGGCTCAATGGCATGTTTGACCATGGCCTTTCCTCATAGACCAAGCCTGGAGCTCTGATAACTGAGCTAATCCCTGTGAATACAACATTGATTCTCTCTGGTGGTACCTTTCAGGCTGTCAGGGATATAGGCATCCCAGACGAAGTCCCGCCTGGCCTGTTGACCTCCTCCAGTTGGTTGGAAATGTACGCTTGACCGTGCTTGCATACTCAATGGTCTTTGCCAACGTACTGAAAGTAGGATTGAGAATTTGAACCATAATTGCTCCGTTACCAATTGTGGCATCGCCATCATGTGTACTTCTGGTCACAAGTTATTCTGATTCAAGGTAATGCAATAAATCTGATTTGACCCCGATGTACAGTTTCCCTCCTGATGATAGTGCAGCTGGAGATGCCGGTTTCTCGTGGCGGAAAAAACGGTAAAGCCCCGAACACGTGACTAACATGAAATATATACCTTCGAGAAGAGACTGCAGTCGCTCATCACTGCTGCGAGCTTGATAGATGGCTGACTGGAGAGTAGCAACTTGTTCTTGCTCGGCGGGCATGTGACTGGCTACATTGTTGTATCCGTTCATCCACAATCCTTGTGTATTGCTCATCACTCAGAGTTCTGATCGTTTCACCGTTGTTGAAACTGTAGATTCCATGATGTATATTTTTGTCAAGGGCGAATGAATCTTTAGTGTCCTCTAGGAAGATATTCCCAACCCCGAAACACAGCTGTAAGAGATGAAGGTTATTTGCACTCCAGGTGAAGATGCTCGGTGATCATCGTATGCCTGCTAACGTAGTGGGTGGAGTCGCAGCAGTGAATTAGTTTGCATGGCAAATTGGAGCAAAACTAATTCGAATTAGCTCAGATTTAGCTGGAAAATCTTTCATTGACTGAATTGCTACTTCCCATTAACACTTGACAATAACAGATCCATGTACTCCACTTATGGCCACTCAAAGATGCTAGATTTACGAGTTACCACCGCCTGTCCCAAAAACTTAACTAGGTAAGGAGTACCTGGGTCTGTTATTCTCATTTTGCTAGTGGTAGATCGGGGCGGCGAGCACGAAGGTGGAATCTGTTTCTCCATATCTTGTTCAATTTTTGAGATATAGGCAAACAAAATACGAGCGTTTATCCATAACTTATATATCTTTCTATATATGTCCCTGCATTCAAATCACGCAATGTCCTACTTAACTGAGTACTATGCATAAAGGCGTAGGAGAATGTAATCAATGGAGTGTCAGATACATACACATACTGGTAAAAACTGAATACAGGAAATTAGCAGGCATCTGGAAGGCAAACGATTTCCGTTTATGCCCTAAAATATACGCTTCAGGCACAGTTCGAGTAGAGAACATGGGAGGAGCATTCACCTAATTCGAATCAAGCAGGGCAATTACCCTTTTTGATCATTCCCGCATTTATTCTATGCACAAAGTGATAGTGGACATTGAACTGATGGTGCGATCAATTATATATACCCAGCGTATACCTTAACCGTATTGAAGAAGGTTCTCAGTGAACCAGATATGTGTAACCCCCGTCAAATAGAGACGTCCACTGATGAGGAGGAAGATAAGTTGCTCTACGCGAGTTACAGCAACCTAGATAAGTACGCTAACAAAATGTATGTGAGTGCGGTACGGCGTAGCTACAGTATCCTATATTACCCTAATCATGGTTGTTAACAGACATAATGTTGAGGCTTCTTGTGATATCGTGATATTGTCACTGCACTCGTCTTCCTATCATCAGCTGATCTTCGGGATGGCCTTTCTCGTCCACGTAATAATATATGCTCTCATTGAGCTTCTCTCCTTCCCCTTTTATCTACTTGATACGTTGATCCTAACCACTAACCGTCGAATGTTCTGGAACAAATTAGGTGTTTCCTGTAACACCTTATCCAATATCTTTTCATCCATACATTTTAACTCAAAGTATCCTGGTACATACCCACATCTTCCATGCTTAGTTCCTTTCTTCTGTTCACTTTGATATCGCCCATGTCATGGATGCGTGAAGTAGGTAAGTACGTAATATTACATAACAAACATTGCCTTGACGCCACTTAATAATCCTTGCGTCGCCTGAAACTCGCCGGAATGGTAGACGAAATACATCGATCTCAAGTAGCTGTTGGTGAAAAAGGTTTCCCCGACACATACTTGTCTGTTCGAGAAGGCCACTGAATATCTGCCAATTATTCATACCTATTCGCCTGTAAGCAAAGGATAGCGACAAATATAACGTGGAGGCTGATTTCCTGAAGACGTATCCTTGACATTATTTTATACGACTGGGCTACTCAGAGAAGACAGGCAGAACAAAATACTCAATGAGGCCGAAAATATTATCAACAATGTAGAAAGTATAACCATGACGTGTGAGTTTATGGATAACTTATTAACTATAATTGTGTTGTTATGATCAAATATTAGACAGTGCAATAGTATATTATTATTCTTATACGAACTACATGTATGTATTACCAACAATTTACTTCAGAGCAAACACAGAAATATGAGGGTATCTCACATGAATCCACGTGCAATTTGTACAGCTGTTTCGCACTGGATACAACGTTATTTCGTTGGATTATGATGGTATCATCGTATGGGTTGTTATCTATTATTAGGATCGAGGAATAGTGCCAGGATTGAGGTTAGTGTTTACGAATATGTTTGCACATAATTCCGTAAGCACCGTGGGGATATCAAATATGCATAAATATCGATATATCTGTCAGTCACAGATCACGACAATTTGCGCACACTCATTGCCAAATTTATTTCATTCATGTCAGGACACCTCACGAAGTATTTTAATTAAGACACATGGGTAGTGGCTGTACAAATAAGTAAGTTTCTGGCACAAAATCGCACCTTATGCGAATGTTATCTTGAGGACACATAAACGTATACATCTGACGCAGATCGCGGCATCTTGTTCCTAATATGTTCCTCTTTCCCTTTAAATTTGTTTGATTATACGGGGTTCGTCGACCCCCTACACCCTAAAAGTTTAATTGTTATCATTATTATTAGTATTATTATTATCAGCGAGAAATTGGATCAATCGCTCCCTTAGAACCATAGCAGGACTGGTTGTCATAGCCCTCATTTCAAGGATACGCTCATCCCTAACTGGAGAGGTGATGTTTTCTCCTGTGCCTGCACGGAGAGTTGAGTTCTCATCTGGAGACTGGAGTTGAGGGTTATCCGTCTGTTAGCTGTTATCATGTAGTATTTCTCCCAGAGGCAGAAGTTATGGATGGGGTATGCCGAGTGTGAGGAAAATAGTAGTTAAGTTCTGGTTGTTCAAGGATTTATAGTTTTCTCCAGAAGAGTTTCGGAAGATTGCCCTACCTCCAAATGAACGATATCTCCATCGTTTTGAACATTGTTCGTCCCCGAATGACCTTCGACACAGATCATCAGCACACCGCGTAAAATGCAATCATGAACAGGCTTAATGTTGAAGGTGCTCCTTGGACAGCGTTAACTACCTAACCTGAACATAGCGTGAAATAACTGCGTGTGTCATTTGCAAAACCTGTCATTGCTAGCTGGAATGAGATAGCCCGTACGGCGTGACCTCATTGGGAGAGTTCACTGGATGTACCTGATCTAGTGATATCTGAAACCCACTTTTATATATACCTTTCGATAAGGTTGTGTGTGTTGTTGATCGACGACATCCACCTATTTAGTACTCGACCACTGTCGATGAGTGTATTGATCTTAAATATGTGTTCAGGAATAGATGCGTGGTATGACCGGTCAAATTTCCCCAAGAACGAGATCTCCATTGCTTTGAACACTGTTCTGTGACTAGCTTGTGTGCGTTGTTGATCGACGACATCCACCAATTGAGTACTCGACCACTGTCGATGAGTGTATTGATCTAAGATATGTGTTCAGGAATAGATGCGTGGTATGACCGGTCAAATTTCCCCAAGAGCATCCGGAGGAAAATAATTATGCATATATTTGTAATACCTGATACTTCCTCCACTTGGCCAATAGTCTTCTCCAGGCGGGAATGTCCGGCGACCGATAGAAGCCAGCATGGTCAAATACATGTTTCAGACTGAGTCAGCTGTTTAGTTTATGATAATATAATATTGTAGATGACCAATGATCCCCGGATCCGATTACCCATCCATAATTCAAAATTCGACGGTGTCGCCTGTGAAAT
>JAUOBX010372791.1:0-10787 GCA_032360705.1 Eupentacta quinquesemita
ACTTTCCTAGTCCTTTGCATACCATTCTGTGCAATGTTTAT
Source organism: Eupentacta quinquesemita (assembly GCA_032360705.1). Classification (NCBI taxonomy): domain Eukaryota; kingdom Metazoa; phylum Echinodermata; class Holothuroidea; order Dendrochirotida; family Sclerodactylidae; genus Eupentacta; species Eupentacta quinquesemita. Next base: position 42 of record JAUOBX010372791.1, read on the forward strand.
ACCTGCTGCTATCGCCGTCAGTTGGTAAAACATTGTCCTGTTAAATGGTGACAAATTACGAGCTTTATGTCGAACAGATGAAAACAAACCATCTTCTGCTTCGATCAGTACCAAGGCAATTGAAGGAAGATTGACGGACGTTTACATTTAATTGCTGTGCTGCAGTCGCTTAACTGTATACAATGGCATTAATAGCACCAGAACCCCATCATTCATATTCTACTTTATAGTCTGGAATGAGCTCTACATTGTTGCACGTGTATTATTGTAACATCCCTCTGACATCCAATGATGACATTATGACGACCTCAAAGTATAACGCGGTCGCTGGGTGTTCAAGACGGCGGTACAACACAACACAAACTTAGGGGGAATAGTTGCATCCACATTGTTGAAATAGTAGTTTGGACGAATATCACAAGGTTGGGCAGTTACTACTAAATCGACTGCATTTAACCACATGAAGGCGTCCGAGTCAGCTGGTCAGTGAGTATTTGCTCGCGACTGAGGTTCTGTGTCAATTATTAACAGGCCAAGGCACATAAAAAACATCCCATTCCATTACAAAGTGTTTCGTTTCACAATTCCAGCACAGCATCCTTGAGTATCCTGAATAATGACAAGACTAATTCTTCATAATTTGTTACCAAATGAATTTTGAAGATATATCTTATGAGCACCAAATATTTCAATATAAAATTTAGTCTAAACAAGGCACTGTGTAGAATTATGAAGTGAAACCTAAAATTAAATGACACACAAACTAATGTGGTGTTTTCTAAATATCTTCACGTAATGACGTTCAGTGTTACAACAGGCCTGATAGGTTTCTGAGAACCCCCAAACTATATCTCAAGATATCTGCCACACATGAATCTTTGTGTCGGATCCACGTAGCCGTCGGTGTTTGATTGAATTGGCAAACTTCGTGTATATAAATTAATTATAACAATATTTTGAAGTTAACAAAGTTTACAAATATAACCGTTGACATTGGTGCAGAGTGCTGATGCCACGCATACGTAGGTATAGGTTGCCCTGAGGTGTGCTTCAACGCAAGTTGCACCAAGTACCCAATCAGCACATGGAACCAATTGGAGTTGATGCTATTATCGCAACCAAACCTAAGATTGATCGTAACTTGCAGTTAGTTATGTTGGTTTTCATCAACGTCTAGCACAACGAATCCAAAACAATGATCTCTAACTTCTAACGGGAGGATTCACTCCCAAGAGAAGGGCGAGAAACGCAATAGTACTATCGCAAGATGTTATATTAGGTTCTACGACCAATGTCTTTTCACGTAAAAGATGGAAACACACCTCGTCTATACAGAGGTTATCTGAATCATAACATAATAAGCTCAGAGAGATGTTATATTAGATAGAAATCCTTGATATGTAATTTGTATGCGCATATGTCATCATTGAAGGCCCATGGATGTGCAAATACCTGCTGACAAAGATGGAAAGAGCGTATTCCATAACACCAACATTTAACGTTGAAGCTCCAAACTCGTCTCAGTTGTTGGTTTTTACTATATGATACATTAGGACAAAGATGGAAAGAGCGTATTCCATAACCCCAACATTTAACGTTGAAGCTCCAAACTCGTCTCAGTTGTTGGTTTTTACTATATGATACATTAGGTGTTACATGAAAATAATGAAGAGCGCCCCTGTTGAGCGCCCTTCACTGCAACGTATATGAGCCCCCAACCTCCAATCTTTTGTTTAATCCTCTCTGTTTCCACTGAGGCCTACATTCGGCTGCCACTGACACGAACGGGTGGATGTTACTCTTTAGTATTCAACCGCTGTTCATTCCTTTATTTACAAGACTGTGTAACTCTGGAATGCTATCTCGATATACACTATAGCGATCGTCTTAGACTATATTCATCAGACAACAGAACCATACAAGCCTAAACTTCTCAGCGTAATAACGTTGTCATTTAATTTCCGAGGGTAGTTGGAATAACACACGCGCAGTGATTTAAGACTAATTTCGGACGATGAAAGATGAATGATGGGTTTGTTGGACTATTCCAGCAATTGTTTACAGTTGCCCGGATCGCATGACGGTCACGCTGCATAAACACGCGTCAATCACTTTCAGTGGCCGCGTTGAGAGCCGGTAGGAATCTTGTTTTCATTTGCTCGTCATAAAACACTAATTTGTCAACAGTTAACAGGGTATCTTTAAACACGAGCGGTAACGACAGAAAGAAGAGTATTCATATTATCTGATGAATGATGGGCAGCACCACCTTCCTCTTCTACTAGATCAATCCCAGACACTAACAGATGCAAACTTATTTCCGTTACATTACTGATCGAATGTGGAGTGTGTCAGCTTGTGCTTGCGAGTTCATGTTGGACTCATGGGCAAGGCAATTTTGTCGTGTTTATCCTGATTGCTTTGAATGTGGTGTAGACACTTTGTATGTTGCCGTCTGTGTGTGAGTACTCCCATTTTCATTCTGCGGCCACGCCAAGAGGTATTACCTTATTTCATGTCCAGGTTGGGGTCTGCAGCTGGCAATAGTACAATATTCAGATCGTACAACCATTGTTAAGCTACCAGTACTGAATTGAGTACATATGGTTACAGTTCATGTTTCTCCCAACTAGCAACTAACTGCATCATATCAAAGTTGAATTTCGATGGAGGCCCAATTGTCGAATCGCAATAAACCAATGGAACAACTGGGGAAATGGTCCGTTGCAGGAACGTATACTCAAACATTCGAATTTAAAGACGCTATGATCTGTAAGTTATTCTCGTTCTTCCACAACCGAAGCAAAGTATCAATGGGATGCGAAGGACATAAGTAAAATTAGATCTTACCCAAACATCAGAAATTGTTAATTAGAACGTCCTCATTAATAAATATGATGACAAGGTGTAATTATTGAAACATGTTAAGAATGTTTGAGAAGAAGGTCATATATGATGGGTCTATAATCTGATAATGAACCTCATTTGGCCGCAATGAACATGACAGTCATAACTAACTACAGCCACGTGAGTGGGGAGACGAACCCAATTTGCCAGCATTGATCATGAGGAGAGACTACTTCCGCTTTCGAGTTTTCGATAGCAAATGAGGTGTAGAGAACCGTCGTAATAGCTTGGACGGATATTAGATTTTGTAGTGGATGTGTTGAGCCGACTAATCGGGGACAAGGTATACAACGAGCTTGGGAGGCCACAGGAAGGAAGACCACTCGGAAACTAGACGAGTGCACCATTTAGCAATTGACGCCACATTGCCTCACAAAATCAAACAAATTGCCAGGAAGAAATGAGTCAATAAAGTTGAGTTCAAGCTAGGTAATTACTAAGGCAAAAACTAGCAGACTAGCAGAATGGAACCTCATTCTTTGAAGTTATGTATCATACTAAGGAAATAGTGATGGATCATAAAAGATGATAGCGATGCTGCACATAACATTATGGTTGCGACTCTAATCCAACCGTACTCCCGAACCAGGCCAAATGTTTCAGCCTATGCTTTGATACATATCTATATGAGTATAGTAACATACTGTACAGATCCGTAGGAGTATCCAATACAAAACTGCCAACAAAAAATTGCGAGGCTATTCTATGCTCTCGACATAACCTTCTGCCATCGGCCATTTGGTCGAAAATATTTGTTGCAGACATAATTCATATAAGCAAAACGTATACGGCAATTTTATTGTTGGAATATCCATTGCATGTCATTCATGTTGCTTACAACGAGATCGTCAATCAGAAGAAAGGAATGATGTTTCCGAAGAAAAACGTTACGTAAAGAAACTGTGAGTTTTTATTTTCTCACAATCAGTGCAACAATTCAATGGAAATGAAGTGAAATTACATGTTACCAGGTTACCCACACAGCAGAAATTTACTCATGAAATGTGATAGGCCTTTTATAACTATAGTACGCTCCATTTTGCTGCGATGGACATGACAGTGCCGGCGGTAATGAGGGAAAGTGAGGGAAGACGACTTCCGCTTTCAGGCGTTTAAGTGCAAACGAGGCATAAAGAGGATCATGTACTCGGATGTACTCATGAACGGATATTTGATTTTATAGTGCGTTGCTTTAAGCAAGCATTTCTGAGGCGGGACATATTATGAGCATGGGAGAGCACAGGAAAGAACACCACTCGGAAACCAGAAGCATGCGCCATTCAACATTCAATGCCCCATCACCCCCTAAAATCAATCAAATTGACAGACAAATTAGGTCAATATAGTCCAGTTGAGCTCGGTGTTAGGGAGCAGTTCCTAGCAGAAGTCATCCTAGCTATGCACAATGTCACCTGTTAAAACAACGGGCGAATAAACAACAATGGAACAATAGAGCGATCCTGCATATCATCTATCAGTGGTTGATACTTCATTTTATTTGCATACATACATGTAGAACCAGGACTGATGCCATGGGCTATGCAGTGGTTAGTATCCATAGAACTAGGAAACGAACTAACCATAATTACAGTTGCTTCCAATACAATAATTCAAACACGAAATGTGTTGACGGGGCGATTTTATAATCTCGACATGACCACCTGCTATCGACTATTTGGTCGAACTCTATTTTTTATCAGCAATCGAATACGGCAATAAATTTGTTGGTCGAGTATTCATCACATGACCTTGATTACAACGAGATCGTCAGATGAAAGAACTGACATAAATAATGTTACCGAAGAGATACTCTGGATAACGGATGAAACCGTCCAGCATTTTCGTTTTATCAAGCCTGCGGTAGGTTTCCAGTTTGCGTTCCTTCCTTCCGGTGACAAAGATAATTGCCCAAACGTCAATTTAGTGGGAATCATACGTATAACTTTCCTGATGAGTGTCCTCCGACTTTGCCCAGATCCATTTCTGGTCGATTTGACAGCGTCCAACAATTATTGCTCAACCTCGCGGAATCGCGTTGGCCACACGTTTCACAGACGACAGAGAGCACAACAGATCTCTATCCATAGCAGTGCCATAAATAACCCTGCAGTTAGTTGGTCTCCATTGGAGTATTGGCATTATTTTGAATAAAATAGGTATTGTTATTTGTTTTATACAGTGACTGGTAAGTTTTTATATGGTGATAGCAGATGTTGTTATGTTCTGAAAGATTGTAATAAACAGTGGAAAAAAAAAGAAAAACAAGATTTGTGGGGCTGGAAACTAGAGTAGGATTAGCGCTAGCAAATAGAGGGATAATTCATTAGTGAACATCGTCCCTGGTTTTAACATGCCCTCCTGTGCCCCTACGCTTTCACCTCGTTCAACGCGTCAACATGTAGTGTAGGCATCGGACAATGGTCAATGCACACAGTGACCTCTTGCTCGATCAACTCCCAATACAGAGCAAACATTACCATGGCAAAATCAAATGCTGGAAAGATAGATCATAGCTACGTTTTGTTTGCGACAATTACCTTCTATCCTCGGTCAAAGCAGAGACGCTTTTTTGCGAATCAGCGAACCGCCGTTTCAATTACTTAAAACAAATGCTATCGTAAATGAGACAGTATTCCTCTCTTAAGATGCTTAGAATGTGACGTCATCCTTCGAGTGCTGATTACTTCGACACAGACGACATAGCGATTCCGATTATTACGACATTAGGATGAAACAGTAAAATAATACAACCTCCTGGTATGTATATGTACAGTGAGTAAGAATAGGCAAAGCTCAGAGCAGATCAACTCAAAAGCAAAGGGGCCCATTGATGTTCCGGGATAGTATCTGCGTCTCTCAAAAAATACAAAGGTTGCATTTTTAGTACGTGGGGAATGTTGATAGATTTCTTGTGCAATCTGGGAGCCGAGTCTAAAGATATTTTAATGGAGGCGATGAAAGACTGGGTAAACCTATAACGAACTGGAGGGTATAGAGCCTTACCTATCAGTAACACACTAATCAGTACTACACTGAAATAGTTAACGGTACAACAATGAGAATTCACGATATTTTTTGCCGGGTATATATTTACATCCTCTCAGGGAACTCCGGGGTAATTCCAGCTTCCAGCTCGTTCGGGCCTCTGTCACGTGGCTGTGGCGTGCCGCAATCGGAGCGAATATAATAGGGAGTTCGATCGTTGTTGAATTCTGTTTTTATTTCCCAGTAGCTGAGACTGCGTCTAAACCCCCGACATAGTAAAGATGAATGTTCGGAGACTGCCACTGTTATTTCCATTTTTCTGCATGACATCGTGTTGGCTCTGATGATTGTTCTGCACATTCAACTGAAATTACTAGAATGATTCAATCAATAATTCTATACAGTTTACGTTAGTTGTGGACACGAAAATAAACAACTTGATTTGATCATAGGCTATATGTCATCGACGTGGGAGAGCGCTATATTATGCACGGGACTTTGAAAATCATTCATTCGATTGGATTTGAACGTTATGGGTTTAGAAAGCTATTCAAGGTTCGCAAAAGAATCCTGACTACTTATGTTAATCATGGATGAGCATTAGTATTAGATATATCGATATTGAAACAGTTTTCATCGGCTCGTCGTTCAGGCTGGTACACACAAAATAACACACGGTTTGAGGAATGGTGGGTACATACCTAAATACAGTTTTCCCATGTTACCTATGATACCTGATTTATACTGGGTGGAAGGATTAACTTGTGCGTTACTTGGCACGAAACTAAGGAACTTACTTACTCTCCACTCCATATCCTTCGCAGACAATTTCGAGTGATGCTGTTAGGAGTTTAGGAACATATCTACAATCTGACAATGGAGTCCTACGTCAAGTATATTTGTGACTCAGCCCACTTCCACCTATATGCAACAGTGCTAAGAAAGAGAAGAACCTGACACAGCTCCTTACATAACTTGTCGTCAGCTTCGTAACTTCTAGACTGGACTACAACGACTCCCTTTTCTTCGGCTCGTTTAAAACTCAGAAGCACGACTCGTCACAGAATGATTCGCAGCGGATCGAGGAATCACATCACACCTACCCTGAAGAATCTCCATTGGCTTCCCATCGGACAGCAGATTCATTTCAAAATTCTCCTCCTGACATATCGTTCCTTACATGATATGGCACCGGCATACATCACAGACCTCGTTAGGTTACACACTTGGGCGAACACTGCGATCCTGCACGTCACTGAACCTCTGCCAACCTATTACTAAGTCTCGTTATGGCGACATGGCCTTCATTTTAGCAGCCCCAGAAGTATGCAGCGCCCTTTCCACTAGACATGAATAACGCCCAGTCCATTGAATTTGTCAAACGACGGCTTTGGAAAAAAATTTTTTTTTCATTACCAGTGATTTGCATTGTTGTAAAGCGCTTTGAACAGTTTGGATTCGTGCGCTATATTATCTCAGAACCAGATCCGGCGATTATAAATCACGATTACGAATCACAAAACAAGGCTGCTCGCATTATCGCTGGGGCTCCAAAGTCTGATCACATCACCTCAATTCTAAAATACCTGTACTGGCTTCCTTGGCAGCAGCGACTGCACTTCCGCCTCCTCGTTTATACGTTCATAAGTGTCTTTATCACCTAGCCCCAACCTATCTCCAGGACGTATTGTCACGCTTGACTAGATTGTTGTCCACTTCCTTCGTGAAGCGCCTGTAATTGTGCGCTCTATTAGTACCGGTCATTATTATAGGAATATTCCCATTATTATTATTAAGCTGGCCCCTGGACTGCCAGCTTGGCGACAATATGTCAATATGGATTTTGCCGAGTTCCTACGAGGAAGAGGCATTAAAATGTACGAACAAACAAACCTGTAGGTCAAGACCCGACTTGAGCAGAGTTTATTAGGTTCTTTATATCGGCAACGTGATGGAAACGGATTGCCTCACTGCCCTTAATTAAAAAGGTGTTCACACAGTTCCCATAACATTTACTGCAAAGTCTTATTGGAAGGAAATTCTGTTCAACTGATGAATACCAAGTACCACTGGCTGCTCCTCCGCTGGATGGACAATGCACTCACGTTCATCGAGTGACAATACTAAATGGCAATCCAATGCTGATACCACTGGCTAATCCTCCGCTGTATAGACAATGTACTCACGTTCATCGAGTGAGTATACTAGATGACGGTCCAAAGCTGGTACCACAGTCCACTCCTCCGCTGGATAAACAATGCACTCTCGTTCATCGAATGAGTATACTAGAAGACGGTCCAATGCTGGTACCATTGGCTACTTCTCCGCTGGATAAACAATGCACTCTCGTTCATCGAGTGAGTATACTAAATGGCGGTCCAATGCTGGTACCCCGGGCCACTTTTCTGCTGGATAAACAATGCACCCTCGTTCATCGAATAAGTATACTGAATGCCTGGTACCAATGGGAGCGGGATTCAACACTAGACTGTCGAATAATAATAATAATAATGTATATATTATTATTATTATTATTATTCGACAGTTCTGGAAGTTAAATGATGGAATGACCGGAGTCAATCCACTCCCCAGCATACTAGGCATGACTGAAGCGCAACTAATAATAATGATAATAATGTACATTTATAATGCGCAGAATACAAAGGTCTCGATGCGCCGAAACAATCAAGAAAATTACATAAACAACGAATGCTATTCAAGTTGAAACAAAAGAGTTTTCAGCTCCGATTTGGATTTGGCGAAACCAGGATCTCGAAGGGCAAGCCATTTCAAACAGTTGGTGTTGCCACAGCAAATGCTCTTTTCCTCAGAATGTTGTTTTTAATGCGAGGTCCAGGCTTCACCCGTTGCTGATTTGAGGAACGAATATTTGTGTTCATTGAATAGGAAAGTAATTCTAGTGACTCTAGTGACCACAGGTCGGTTATGAATCAGGACAATAAACGCCATCCAAATGTGAATATGAAACGTATAGTCTGCGTGAATCACTCACTCGACGCATGTATACACTAGCCTATGAATAACATGATTCTAGCTCGGCGTTCGGCAAAAACCTCTGTAGGTGGCATAAAGTCACAGTCTAATTGGTATTCCCATTCACGTGGGGATGTGCGCCAAAACGTCTATCAAACGCTAATTGTATAATAAATGAAGGGGGAACTAGGTCTTTCATAATTGGTAATCGAACACATTACGGCAATCAATTTTCGAATAGAGGGCTGATTCAATTAGGGCTGAAGAAGCGTCGAAGAGCAAAATTAGCCATGACAATTACGAGTTCACGCTTGGTCAGTTGATGTGGAAATGGTGGCGGCACTTGTTGGCAATTCTTTAAGGCTCATCTATAATGGCAGGGAAATGCTCGAACGCCAATTCAGGATAATCGACGGCACATTGAGTATGCTCAATTTAATCGGTTAGTATTCCTTAACGATGACGTTAAATATTCTGAGCAGCATTTAAAGTGAGGAAAAAACGAGGACCACAGACCGAGGCTTGACTAGCTGTTTGTATATTGGGACACCATTTAGAAATATCCAAGAAGACAATACAACGAACCAGCTGAATCCCTCTCTGGCCTGTGATAAAAACTATAATCAGATATCCATACTCTTCGCGTATCATGTTGCCATTCATATATAGAGACATAGATGCTAACTCTCATTCATAGTCACAGTTTCATGTAAGATTCCTTTTGGCTTTTATCATTTATAAACTACATCCCCCATATCACGTGGTTTCTGTTCTGCTTGAAGACATGTGAGAGTGTATGCCATGGCGCCGCAATTATCCCGGATGATTGGTCCTATAACGTTATCGTGACGTCACCAGTGTCTCACTTGATGGTTCTAAAGAGACGTGTTTGCGACATGGGTTAGAGTGACCACTCCTCGAACGACGGGTGAATTGATGGAAAGGACTTCCAAACCAATTGAAGAATTGACATTGATTTGATTTGATCTAATTTGAATGCGGAAGTCACTGAGGTAACTCTCAAGGAACCTCAAGAAAACTCAAGAAACCCTGGTCATGATGATCGTGGATAATCACCTGCAATAACTCGCCATCTCTTTTCGACTAGTGTTCAGATGATATCGAGGCAGGAGTGTACTGCAAGTCTGCACCGCGGGACCGCCATTCTACGCCCATATCTGACGGACGACCAGTGAACCCCAGGATCTAACCACCTCTTCAGCTCCGTTAGAGGGGCGGTCTCAGAAAAAGAAAAAAAACTAACTTCTCGGCCACTCTTGTGCTCTATGATTCACGGAATTACAGCACGATGATTTTAACCTACCCCAGCCCTTTGAAAATATATGAAAGACAACTAAGAGCCGGTATTCACCGCACTTTTATTGCACTTTCCTGATTGACACTTCAACTCAAATTATATTTGACCTTATAGCATATTCCGATGCTGACCCATCACTATACAGCTGTTGATGACAGCGAAAATGAAAACAATTCCATGAAATATCCAGTAGGGTAAGGCACTTTTCAACGTCGTTGCTCAAAACGTTCCAATTTGAAATATTTTCATTTGTTAAAATAATCCCTCCTTAACAAGCCCGATGGGTGTCTAAATTGTTGGTGACAGATCGATGAAGGATTATAAAATTATAAAAATATGACTTTTTATCCTACTTGAGAAGGAATTGACGTCTGTGTGCTACTCACTGAAAGCGATATAGTATGCGCTGTATCTACCATCGGCCTGAATGCCCGACGGTTAGGGATAAACCCAGTATTTACTATCTACAGACACTATTGCCAGGGGCGTTTGGTATGACTGATTGATTGATGTCGCTATGCATTACGGATAATATACAGCTC
>JAUOBX010372902.1:0-10787 GCA_032360705.1 Eupentacta quinquesemita
ATGGTATGGATTTGAAGCTTATTCCTTCCTCTATAAAATGAGACCATTTTCAAGGCTGTGGGGGGTTGGGTTTGGAAGTTGCAATTCTTGAAAATACGGGGTGATTTCGCATGCAAAATTTGCATGCAACCCAGGTAAAGGGTGTGCAAGTTCTGGGCCGCAAGTTACATCACTTATAATGTACGTAGCGGGTGTACAAAGTATATGCAACCCTATAGTGTGTGTGTGTAGATGTCAGTGAACACAACCTAATCATTTACTGTGATGGGAACCCCCGCTCGCTCAAGAGAACATTTATTACGACTGCAGCTACAATCAGCGCAAGTAACGGTCTGAAGAGGTTGTGGCATGATATCCACTCGAATATGATAAGCTATTGACACGCAGCATCATTACATTCGAATTATCTAACTCTTGGTTTCCACGGTATCGCATCGATTATGTCGCCTCTTATGATCAATCAGCAACATCCAAATCCAATGACGTATATCAGCATTATAATTCCTTAGTTGAGAACAATTATGTTTCAGATGAGATTTGTACTGTATTGAAGTGAATGATGGGCTTCGCTATGAAGTTATCTCCGTTGTTTTTTTAAATGATTCAATAATAAGCAAATATAATCAACAAATCTTGAGCCTGAGCGAACCAATCACACAGTATGTCAATCAATGAATGCTGCAGTATGAGCGCTGATCCGTATAAAATAGGGCTACACATTAGCTATATAATTTTCAACCATTTTAAACCTTAACAATCATAAAAGCACCATAGTCTAAGCCTAACTGGATGAAAAATTACCAATTGAGTGTTACAATATTTCGAATGTCATCAGTAGTTTTATTGTATCGCATATCGTGTAGTTAATTCGTATCAGGTGAGTATGGACCGGATATGAACTTGAAAAAAGTCACCTCAGAGATAGCATGCAGTCGAAGTGTAATATTAGTTGGTTCTGGAAATCATGCGACGTGTCCGCAACAAATTCGTGATTCATATATCAGTGTTGTGTCCGACACAAGCAAGTCCGAAACCAGCACCTATCGACACCAACACCAACGGGTATCGGTGTTAGGGTCTCGACGCCGACACCAGGAGGGTCCGACACCAACACCAACACACGACACCAGTCGCAATATTCGTACACTAACGCAACAATTTAACTCTTAAATTGAGCACTGATGGTTTGAGCTAATAATGATGGCTTGTATATCACTTAACACCTCCATTTAACATTGTCGATCAGGTCAATTGCTGACACTGACATTTGGAAGTTATACATTTCTCATTAGCTCAAACAACAGGCACATGTATTCACTTTCCATTTACCGTTCGGTACTCGATAGTCGGTATACATCACATTGGCATCGGATGCCTGACACTACCTGCCTAACTGGTGCTCGGTATAGAATAGAAGTGAATAGTATATTACTACACAAACAAGTTATGGGATGCATAACAATATTTCCAATAACATTATTCTGTTAGTTTCAACCTAATAATGAAACAATGATGCATATGCACATCACTCAGTACTTGCATGCGATGAGGAATAACAGTCAATAGTGAAACACAGATCGTGAGCCCCACTACTGTTCGCCGAGTTCCTAACTATATACAATACACTATGACTTGCAAAATGCCCATGCCCACAAACAGACATTGAAAAGGAGTTTGGAATGTATACAGGATTGTTTGGAATCAGGTCGAGTAATTGTTGCAGGGCATATCAATAGCCATGCATTATCTTCAAGGGACACATTGCACTAGAGTAATATCCCTAATTTCGAACAAACATGCCATTCAGGCAATAAGGAACTAAGAGCTACTGAAGTAATTCACTTGGGGCAATATGGCTTCCTTAGCAGAAAAAATATAAATTTGCATATGATTGGTGTGAGTTATTCATCACCTCACATGGCATTACTGTTTGGAGGTTAGGCTACAATAAATAAATTGGAACCGTTTGCAGGGTGGGCACTGAGGTATAGAAGGTAATCTGAATGGGTTCAGGGGCAGGTAATGCATTGATGGATGTCGGTTACCTCAGTCATGGTCACCTGGTGTGACTTCCTCTGCATCAATTTACATCATGTCTTCGTTACAGTTCAAAAACATGAGTGATGACAGCACTCCTGCAGAGAGCCTCGACGCCTAATGATGCCTCCTCTACTGAAAACACGCTCCACAAGGGGCAATGCCAATATGTGTAGAGCTGGGAGGCCTGCCAGAACTCCAGGGCGGATTGAGGATCTGTGGACCGAGCCTCCTCGAGGTACTTTTCGGGAAAGGGCACTTACACTTAAGGCAGTCAGCACACTCAGCTGTAGTGATGTGCAACATTTTTGACAGCAATGAACGTCTAATTGAATTTCTATCCTCGCAACATTCTCGGTAGCTCTGCTCTCGTTTGTTCTTGCTCGTTTTCTACCACAACATCGATGTCCACCCAGTGGAGGGCGAACTGGGGGTCCAACACCGCCGCAAGAAGGTACACCTTGTCTCAGAATGGAGCATGTTTTTCCTTCTCCCGAGACACAGCCGTCTTGCAGTTGGTGAATATACCTCGAAATATCTTCCCCAAGGATGCAAGCGACGCCCTCAGCAGTGGGAGACAGTGCCGCGCCGACACATGCTTTTTCACAAGATGTATGTTCGGATCTAACACAGTTGGAAGGACGAAGCTGATCGTCACCATCTGGTCTCCTGCAATACACAAGAATTTGAGCGAGGCAGTTACTGAAACATCACAAAGGCAGAAGTGCACAACCCCAGGCGGCCAGTTCCATATATTTCATATATTTTTGTATTTTTACAATTGCCTTTTACACAGTATCGTGCTGTTGTCTTCCAAGTTCCAATGAGACTCTTTGATCACAACATGGCCATATAGGGGGTGTTAGTTCCGCCATAATCCCAGTTGTTGTAGCCATCTATCGAAAGTGGGTGGAGAGAGAACATTTCCTACAGTGCCACTTACCTTGTGTCAGATCAGTAGCCTCGGCGAAGGGGGTTACGATGTCACACATCTCAATCGACTGGCCCCATTCTCGTGTGCTGATTGTCACCCAAGAGAACTATGTGCTACAGAGGAGTGTCTTCAATTGGTGCAGGGTAGAGTTCCATCGGGTGAAGTTGGCTGCTGGAATTGTCCAGTTCTTCCCAAAAGCCTCTTCAAACCTGAAAATAGAAGAGCACAATGAACCATAGGTTCGACAGAGATAATTGCCTGCATTGCATTTCTCCATGATAGGCCTTCAAACTAGCATTGTTACATTGAGCACGTTTGAAAACCCTACACCCAAAGTTTGAAGGTTTTAGCATGTTGCCTTGTCGAGATATGTCAATATACAACTGAATACAACGGTCCGTGTGACATCACTGGGGAAACGATATGAATGATACACATCGACTATACACACTTGATAATACAATATTATTAACATGCAAATTTCAACTTTGGAAGTAGAGAGAAGAAAGATAACATTTACAAAGCAAACTCAATAAACTTCTTCCTCCATATCTCTGTAGCTGTTTCATCGTCGATAGGAGGAAAGTTAACTTTGAATGCTGCCTTCATATTTGAGGCATTGTCGGTGATTACAAAGTCAACTTTGTTCTTCAGACTAGAATCGTCCAACACATCCTCGGATGCAGCAGCAATCCGTTCCCCTGTGTGAGACCCCATGGAACGTTGGCAGCTGAGCTGCAGGGATACCGACTTCATCGCACCAGATGGGCCGGCAACGATGATGTGCATCGTCGTTCCTAGATAAGAACGCATCATTGGTCACTCCAGATGTCAGTGATGAGCGAGACAGAAGACTGGCACTGCAGGATGTCCTTCACCCGGTCCTTGGTACTGGATAACAGCTGAGGCAGTTGTGTGTAGGTTGGGTTGCGTCTTGTTGTTGGAACATACCTGCATGATTGATGAGAAAGAGTCAGTTATTAACATGATACATAGTTCTCAAACTGTAAACTATCTGGACTCTCTAGAGACTAGAGTGGGTACTGGAGAAATGAAGTTAATCGCAGTTGAATTGGTGTCCCGTCAGAATGCCTTATCTCATTGTTTGAATTGAAACTTCATATCAGTCCCTCGCTCAGTCTCCAACTGGTCACTCACCCATTCTCCACTCTCACATGGTATTGTGGGAGACTATAAGAGATATGTGTGCTACTGGCCCAGTGGTCCGTTATGCAGTATCAGGCATTATTCGATTATATAGCCTACTATTTCATTTTAGTATAAACTGCTGGCAGTACATAACTGATATTTCACCATCCAAGGCAAATGTATCACACATCATCAGGAAAGATGTGATAATTGATCCAGAATTGTTATTTACCTTGAGTCGAGAATATCCAGGAATTCTCTGAAGTGCGGTTCATCAACTATTCGGAGGGGCAAGGAGCAGCCAACTACTAAGTGCTTCGTGATCGCAACATTGATGCTCTTCTGGCGTGGATGATTGGGGCCATACGTCTGCGGTCCTGATGATCCCGGCGCTGAGAGGTATCCAGTAATGTTCTTTTTGCTGTGATGAACTTGCTCCTTTCTCATTTTTTCTTCTTCATATACCTGTGTTTGTGTGACCAAAATACAGCAATTCGAGTAACAAACTTATGTAAACCATAGCGATCGGCCAAAATTCCTCAAATGCTCATATTCTGAACATAAAATAGTTACTATTTTACTATTTACTATTCCTGTCACCACCCAGACCCCCTCTCCACGTAATGCACGCCATACTATTCCATAGGTAACATTCGGCTGACACAGGCTCTTTTAGATTCAAATATGCACATGCCATAAAATTAGGTTCATTACCCATGGGAATCTACTTCTGAGGGTTATTCTGCAAGCACCAAGGCCTTATATTTTTCCCCGAGCCCCTGCCCAATTCTTGTCCCCAGTCCCCACTACTTAAGATAATTTACATCTATAGGCCCAGGCTAGACTTTTTCGCGAATAGTGATTACAGTGAATTGTGAGTTTTTTCTCAACGCCGTCACGTTTGACCAATCCACAGCCAGCACTTTTTGTGGAAAAAATCCACAATGCATTGTAATCGCAATTTGCCAAAAAGCATGGGCCTAGCCTGGGCCCTAAGTTTGATTAGAGTCAAGTTGATCCAAGTCCGTCCATAACACCGGACTGCCAGCTTGAGATAATATTCCGATATAATTCCTTGCGAGTTCCTGCGAGGGAGAATCAATGAAAAGAAACAAGCTCTCATGGATCAATACTGTCAATGACTGGGTGTCTTACTGTGTGACCGTATTGTGTGATATTAAATTGTGTTTACGATTTGCTGGGGACTAAGCCTAGGCAATTACTCCATCTTCGAAACTAATAGGTACATATGCCAAGCTGACGCAATTAATCAGATAATGTATGTTGTCAATGTCTTCCACTGTGGTGGGATGGACAGGCCTAGTGTTATGTATTCATAACTGTACACAGTTGAGCGTAGGCCTAAATGTTACTGTGTTAGGCTACTCACTTGAGTTTGTGGACTCTGCTAGTGTGCCTGGTGAAAGCGGAGGTGATTCCCAGCGCTCCAGAAAAACGGGTCTCAGTCGTGCATAATTTACACACATCAGAATGCTTCTTATTCCCTGCAGTTCCATATACAAACTCGTTGTGGTATCGGTATCCAAACTTGATAATTGCTGAGGTACCATATACATTGTTTTGTCAAATAAACAAACTGTAAACACATTACAGTTGCCAATTGAACTGTATAGCTTATCAACAGTTGGAAATTAATCTGTAATTGGAGCAATTCACATTTTAGCATGCAATTTTTATTCTGGGAGAGAATAAAAGAATCGCACAATACAGATCATACAACACACAATAATTGCTTCCACACACACTTCAGAACATGCATATATTACACAGTCGTTGTCAACAATGTTATGCAAATTGTGAGCTATAATTCAGTGGTAAGTATTTGGAATCATTGTCGTGCATACGATACTCATCGCGACAGACACAAATCTAGTCAACTACTAACCTTCCGTGAGTCGTAGGAATATCGGATTCGACAACCCTATATATGGTAATAACTGGGCTAATAAGCTCCCTCCTAACCTGGAGTCCTGCACTAGGGAACCTGTTTGCGATCACCGTATATACGCAATCTCGAGTGTCGTATCGACAAATGTGACTCAATACGACCTAACGCCTACATTGGTCGCGGAATTAGGGCAACTGAGCATGGATAATATGGCCGGGAGTCATGTGATCATCGGAGCACGCAGGGAGTATCGCCACTCGCCAACACCTATATCGCGTTGTAAGGTAATATTGCAAAATTGGCGATGCGATTACGCGCCAGCGGCGATAACTGCGGACATGCCGGGCAGAAAATCAAATCAAAAGGACGACCAATATACAATGAGAGCATTGATGTCCTACCTCCTTCATATGAGTCGAAGATTCTCTCTAGATGACACAAAGAGGTAAATCACAGTGATGCCCGCGCCCTAATAAGGTATAATATATATTGGGAATCCCGTGATACTTCAAGTAGGAAGTGGGTGAGAATATGCATAAGAACAACAATTTATAACATGAAACGATGTGATAGGTATCACAATCATTTGTTGTACTCAAGCAGTTATCCACTGATATATACAGTTTCAACATCTCATCCCCCCCTCCATATATAGCTCAAACCTACCTCTCGTCGGAGCGGACAAAAATCAGAAACAGGAAATTGAAACTCCCTATTATATCGTAGTGTGCTGTAGAAAATGACTTATGAGAAGCAGCAAAGGAATGAAGTGGCTATGCAAATGGGTGCCCTGGATACGTAACTGTGGCGAGACGTCCGCGAAATTCTGCGAAGAAAATTGTCAAATTGATACCCTCACCCGAGGATGATTGCGGGAAGTGAACTCCTCGAATGGGAGTACACGGATACGGAAGCCATGACATACCTGTCGTGGTCTGAAGAGGAATCAAGAGGCTGAGGGGCTCTTAGCTCTATGGCAAGATATGAATAGCGGGATATAGTCGTCGCCATGTATATTACAACCTTAGGAGATGGTCCGTGACCTGATCCGAGAGATCCCTACCATGTAGATGCCACCAACCCCACCAATGAACGAGAAGATCGGGACACAGAGAACGCTACATGTACTTTCGCGTATATGAGCATATACAGTACGAGCACTCGAACATCTAAAACCACACTGTGAACTTCGATGCAACGTTTTGTGAACATGAAACTAGTTAGCTCCCGAGTAGCCCATACACGAATAGTTCACGTTAATTTTATGTTAATTCATGCCTAATTCAGGTTAAATGAATTGGTTCTATACATCGAATTAAGGATAATGATACGCGTAATTCCCTGTGTGTGAACATATACAGTATACTTACTTCGACACTACAATGTAACGTTTTAGTTTTACGTAAATTACTAATTGACTACTGAATATAAAATACGACAACAACTAACCACGTTACCTAAGATCAGTGGTAGGAAGACTTGAATGACATTATATATGGAAATAATGTGCGTATATAGTCATATTACTGGGTGATGTTGATATACCGTGTGCGTAACATTTAGTGAATCATACAGTGAGTAATATAATGTGTTAGAATAATCGTATGACCTGTAAACCACGCCGCGCCTATCGGTAAACGATTGATTGCACAAATACAGCTGAATCCATAGCTTTGGGTGGTGCTGAAGAATCAACACATTTCGAACAAGAAAATTACCCTTCCAAACAATAAACTCAATTAGACTTAGATCAATTACTGCAATCGAGTTATCGGACATACACTGCTATGGTTGTTTCCAAAAAGGTGTCATCCCCATATTCCTCTTCATTTCAATTTGATTGCCGTAGTTTTTCATCGAATAAAGTGACTTCATTTGTTTATATTATGCTGCTGGACATTGGAATTAAACCAGATTGTAGCACAACATGCCAAGTGAAGATTCGTTTCCATTCGCCAATTGCCAGTGATACAGTTTTGTTACAAGCACTGAGCTCGGGGATACCTAACTTGTATCATCTTCTCTGATATTTGACCTTTTTGAGAAAAAAATGAACGATGTTTCACTAACTCTTCATAACTTTGAGAGGTTTTTTGTAACGGCTAGCCAATATTGTCCAGGTAATAACAACATCGGTGGTCTCGAATCCTCCTCAGAATGATGCCAATTTGGTGAGGTGTGGTTCATTGCACGGAAATGCCTTTGTCGAGGTTTACAGGCCAGAATACTCCAACCTCTGTCAGGAGAGCATTTTATTGAGGTCGATAGCCGACTCAAATTACAAGGGTCAATAAAATGAACGAGAACTCTAGGAGACTAGGATCAAAGAGAAGAAATGCTGATTCCCCATTATCATGACCAAAACACAACTGCTACGCAGTCCCTATAGTCGACTATTGTGGGAAGCTAAGCCGGGGCATATGAGTGGTATGCATACATCTCTGCGAAAAGATCATATCAATTCAGTGTCCAAGTTCAAAATGTGTTATCCTTCGATAGCATAATTGTCTGATGGCGGATAACGCAATGTATGGGATTGTTAAATGTGAGTGATAAGACCAGATTTGCAAATTTTCCAGTGACCATAAAATGTACAACGAGTATTGGCTTTAACTAAAATATGAATAGAACATCATACAGGTAACACATATAGCACTCGCGTGGTATGTTCTTCCATAGAGGCACCGTCATGACGTTGCTTGAGTATGGGTAGATGTACACATTAACACAGGTCAGTTATCAGAACTTCTTTTAGGTCAAGTAAAATATTGTTTGGCTAGAGATAATATGTCGTTGTAGTAACCAGCGTCGACAGCATGACTGGTTTAGTATGTGAAGAGTGTTCTCGAAGCCGAAGCTAATTCACATCTAAGTACCCTCTAGCGGACTCTAGTATTGTTATGGAGTAATATTATCGTGTCTGTTCATCGCACACAACTCGACTTGGTGTGGAGGCGTATCGTTTTTGATATACACTTCATTCAAGGAGGGAACCGGAGTGCGGAGGTCACACTACTGATTGCCTGAAGTGTCTGTCAAAGATCCAAATTACACGATGCCCGGCATCATCCCCCCTCTCAAAGAGTACTCGATAAATCTGGTTATATGAAACTTTCGAGGAGCTAGCTGCATCTTTGATCATCGACGTTTGTCAAGGTCAAAACAGAGGCGAGGCTGAACGAATACACCTAGCTCTTTTTAAATAAAAATAAGTAGAAACAGCCTCTGAAAGACGAATCGATGATGTAAAGTAGCAATAATTATAGAGAAGATGACATACTCCCTAGTTCAGTTTGGGAAATGTTGACGTCATCAATGTGCGACCGTCTTTCCGGAACAAGAACGATTGAGATGTGTAAAAACATAGAATATGAGTCCTCATTCACCTGGGAATCATTTGACATGAAAATAACACTCAATTTATATTATTCAAATCTATATTCGTAACCTCATATCACTTCGTTCATTTTTGCTACCAGAAGCGATCATCCAGCTAGTCGTCGAAAAATAAAGACTCCCAGATTACCGTTGTATTCAAACAATTCCTCCGTCATCAGTTACTCGTGGACTGATGTGAACGTTCAATATTTTTCAGTCACCTAGGTTCTAGAGTGTGTTAGGGTTTCTTTCTCTTAGAGAGCTGATAAATATGAGATACTCATTGTACTTCACGTAGTCCACGAGTAACCGATGGTGTAGATATAATATTTGAACAGGGTGTTCAAACACGATAGGAATCTTGGAGTTTCACGTTAGTAAAGACTGTTTTGAAGACCCCAAAACCACTAACTTACATACCCACATAAAGGTGTGTTTCTTATCTATAACGTTACTGATACTGTTTACCCGGGTTTTTTTCCACCAGAGTAATGGCATCAAAACTATTAATAAAATTAACCGTCCTGGGGCACCAATGCTATGAAGCCAACGCGCATACACTGAATTACAATATAAACATTTACTAAGCCTATTCAATTGAAGTTGAATGTTTCCGACTCGCATGGCGGTGAAATGGACCAACGTCGCACTGGGATATTTTTCTGAACAAGTCACAGTAACTGTGCTATTATGAATGCATCCGTGTGCGGATTAAACCACCTTCTCTCTAATTTAGCCAAATCGTTTTTCGGAGGAAATCGTGGTGTCAAAATTGATGACAGAATTGGGCCAGCGAAATCTCGGAAGAAGTATCACCTCTGGAAGCCCGCAGAAACCACTGATGTCCACATGGACAGCTATTTGATCATGCCTATAATTTTTGTTGTAATATTCGATAGCATATTATATGCCCGAAGCTATAATCTTGAACAGGTCGTAGATCAGTGTGTCCTACATATCATCGAAAAACACGTGCCTGCCCTCTTAACCTTATTGCCGTCATATATTTTAATAAAATTGAAGAGCAATTTATAGTTGATGAACAACGTCTGATTTGACCAAACTATCGCACTGTGCTATACATCGCGAAGAGTTGTGAGAGGGGGAGGGGTGTCTAGTGGAGTGAATGCTACAATGGTTATGAGTTGGCCTAAATACTATATTTGATAGTCATGATGGCATGTACTGGTCAGCATCAAGTCAGCACGAAAAGACCAGTAATCCGGTTATCGTAGAAGGGTTTGCTCCTCTAATGCCCGTATTCCACGTAGAATAATTTCATTCAAAATAGCTGATAGACTGACTACATTGTTTGAGAAATGATGTGATTTTGGCGCAAGTGTATTTCCCAAATGGTTGGAGGTCGGAGAAAGATCAATG
>JAUOBX010373013.1:0-10787 GCA_032360705.1 Eupentacta quinquesemita
CAGGGAAGTATCAAAGTAGTACAAAATGAGTGATAATGATAATGAGGAAGAGTGAGACCAAAAAAAGTGAATGCAATGGAATGAGAAAAGACTGCAGGTAGGCGAAGCAGATCTTACATGAAATATAAGTTCTCATAGAGATAGAACGGAAGTACTGAGTATAACCACATATCTGAGAACAGTGCTCATCCGGGGAATTTATGGAGCTGCAGCAGATGCATATACTAAACAGAATTTCGAAAGCGGAGAAGAAATTCGAATACAGGCTTATGAGAGGTGCGCTTTCCATAAAAGCACATGAAATTACCAATATCAAAAGCTAAACTTGTCCCAATAAATAATATGAATGTTGAGAATTCTGCGAATCCAATAGATGGCAGTACTGGTCAGTTCCGAGTTGAGAGGGATCATTGAGTAAATTCAGGACCTGAAGTACATATTTGATCAAAGAACAATCATACACCTGAGTGAAACAAGCTATAAGTATTCGAGAGAAGAAAAACAGGGAGGAAAATAGTCCACCCTTTTGTTAGTTTTTCAGTATACGATAAAACGATACGATACAACAGGCCAACAGGTTGATATTCCAAGATTTCGACCATCACGACTGGATGAAGTGACATATCTTATATACCCTGACGATCTTACCAAGCCATGAAAATGTCTGATACGACCCTACTAATTGCGCATGTTCAATCTTGACTGAGATCGCTCTCTCATCCAACAACCCTTCAGGCAGACAT
Source organism: Eupentacta quinquesemita (assembly GCA_032360705.1). Lineage (NCBI taxonomy): Eukaryota > Metazoa > Echinodermata > Holothuroidea > Dendrochirotida > Sclerodactylidae > Eupentacta > Eupentacta quinquesemita. Next base: position 744 of record JAUOBX010373013.1, read on the forward strand.
GTACCGTCCTCTCCGTTAGAGGAACTTGCACGTGTCCATGGTGTTTCCGCTGTCTTCGCGCACAGGTGAATTCGTTTATATCATTCGGACCGATCGGCATCCTCCGCCTACTACCGGAAACCCATGCATCATCCTTAGGTTTCAAAGTTTTTTTCGTGATTTTCAAAAGTGAGTTCCATAACACACATGGCCTAATATTTTGCGTTTTGCTGACCTAGGAACAACGCTCCTGTATGTAATGTAATTAATTTCCTCCCTCATTGCCAAAGAAAGGGACGTATCAAAATTGAGAATGTTATGATAGAGGATAATTTTTACTAATCAGGAATATACTGTACTCCGTAACCAGAGTATAGACTATATATTATATATCCTAATATGAGTTTCGGGTATTATCCCAACTATTAATTGTTGCATTTAAACGTTTTCAATAACGACTGGAGGAAGTAACATTTTTTAAATACTCCGACAATTTCACTGAGCAGAGAAAATGGTCGATACGGCAGTACGGCATAACTTATTACGGATATTCAAACGTGAAATCAGCTCTATCATCCAACAACCCTTCAGGGAAACAGGCCCGTACACTTTGTTTGAGGAACAGACACGTGCCCAGGGAGTATCCGCTTTTTACGCGCACAGTGTCTCCCGTTCCGATGCGTTTTGCTGGCCCAGGATGCAGGCAAAGAAAGACAGCAATCGTAATGTGAATAATTGTCTCTCTCATTGATAGAGAGAAAAGACAAATTTGAGAATGTCATTATGAGAAAGAATTTCAAACTAATCATAAATTTACTGTACTCTGTACCCAGAGTATAGAATATGAGTTTGAGGCATTAACCCAATTATAAATTGTTGCATTTAAAAGTTGTGTTCTTTCCTTGCGATACATAAAGAACATGTTAGGATACAGGATAATGCCCGGACCATGTCAAGCGATGTTGATATAGCATGTTCCTCTGAGGTATATGATTTCTCTTTGACCCAATATGTACTCCCCACTTCCACTAAATTTGTTTCGGTGGTCCTTTCGGCTTTGGGGAGAAAATTAATTTTGCCGTATGATCTGAGGAATAAACGGGAGTATTTCACGAAACAGAATATAGGAACCTGTAGTTGGCAACAGTTATAGTTCGCAGCGGGCAGGATATTTGTATTACTAGTTCAAAATTGCATTTTCATAAATTCATATGTCATGAGACCATCTCATATATGCGCAAATCCGGACGCTATACGTAAGAAATCAGGCATCCCATATACTAAATATAAACTGGTTACATGATTAGGATCAAGACTCAACTGTAACTGTAACTTAACTGTGACTTAACTGCAAAACGAATTTGCTCAAGGCGGTGGAATGTGTTAACGAGTCGATGCCCCTTTGAACATGTACACTTAAACGTGTCGTGTTCCTAATTTCCACCGCTTATTTGGGGCCTACAAAAGAGGGATAATACAAACCCATATCAGTTGGAGATATATTCATTCGTGATGAAGCGGGCAGCACTCGAAACGAAAACCTGTTGCTTTATTTCGTGACAACCGATCACGGTAAATTAGTTTCTTTTGTGATTCGTTACAGCTTCATATGTTGTAGCCTGTACATATATCACTATATAGAATATGAATTGATTTTTGATTTATTTAGAAAAGTACAGGTCCAGGAAGCCATTGAAGGCTCATTGATAAACCCTGGCCGTGTTGAGCGTGAATTAGCATCAGCGGTAATTCGCCTTCTCTTTCCGACTAGTGCTCAGATAATATCGAGGCGAAGGTGTACGGTAACAAATCTCAATCTGCTCCCGGGGCTGCCATTTCACGTCCTCGACCGACGGACGACTAGTGAACCCCATATTCTACCCACTCAGTTCAACCACGATAACTGCGCACAGCCGACTGGTGGGACTTAATGCAACTAATCAACAACAAAAAAAACAACCCGCATAATTACCAAGCCCACTGCGCCACAGTAGAGCTCGGACACACGAAGACCCCGCTAATATTTACTGTGAATACAGCCACCTCTGGAGAAAAACTCCCGACAGTGAATGTGGGAATCGAACCAGGAATAATCCGGAACCTTTGTAGTGCCAAACGTAACTGATACCGCTCGGTTCCTCTCCTGCTACTGAACCGTCGGATATGACGGGAAACATTTGGTGTCGCCGTCCAGTTTGCCGTCCGGTTAAACACTTATCATATAATTGCACGCCTATTTTTTTTACAAATCTCAGATTTTACTAACCTCAGCAAAAACTGGAGATATCCCATGTACTACTATAAACATCACTTTCTCCATAACTTCAAATTAGGCGAATCTCGTCTACATATCACGATCCTTTCAACTTTCGCTCTATCTGTTTATTGTCCTCTTGGGGAAAGCAATTTGTAATCATCTCTGTTTGCTTCCTGGGTACTGGGGATTGTTTAGTCGGCAGTTTGCCCTCGTTCAGACGAACCACCTATATTAGGCGGTAAAGGATATTTCAGCTACACGACAGAGGAAATTGACGAATTGAGGAATCGGTATTAAGCAGGGTAATAAATTTCTTCCGTAATGAGAGAAAATCAATTTCCACTCTTGATGTTGGTAGCTTTTGACAGAAGTATGTAAAGTGCGAATCGTTATGACTCTCGGTCGTAAACTATAATCACCCTACTCATACAGCATTGTCTCATGTATGAGCTGTACCGAACCCCCATCGAGTTATGGCCCCTGTAATGTTCTGAGGGTTCGGTTCGTCATTTGGTTCATTAGGGATTTAACCAATATCCCATTAGAACTTGATAGCTCTAAATGATTGGTACAAAAGTGGTATAGGATCATGATAATCGACCATGCTCATTCGATCCTTTTTTGTACGTATGGTCTGTCGGAGGTTAAGAAAAACGATGGTTATGCTTCAGAAAAATGAAGAATGACACATGTGTAGGCTCCCACGAATACACAGCATGTCGGAAAGCCTCTCTCTGTCTTAAAAATGTGTGATCGAGCATGTCAAGTGGATTGAGCAATGGTCCAGCCGCCAGGCGGTCCAGGGTTCCAGGGCCAGTCATACCAAACACCTAAACACACGATCTAGTGCCGTTGTACATAGTTGTACGAATTTGATGACAAAAAGGCAGCGGTTGTCTCTCAATAAACCACTCGGTAATCACGAGGGGTAATACACCCACCCACATGCCCGAAAGTTTGGGAAGAGCTGTACAGTTTGAAACCAGATAGATAGGCAAATGAGGGCGAAAAATGTTTTGGGAATACATCTTTATTCACGAACATTTTCATTCCTCCCTCTTCAGATTGTGAAGTTCATAATTATTATATTAACTATCAATATATTGAGTCTTCGTTTCCATCACAATTCACAATACAGTTTGTATTAAAATACATCAAGATACAATAAGTAAAAAGGAGGACTACAGCTGGTATAACACAGACTATAGCACCGTGCATTGGCTAGGTTAATGAAATTGTCTACAATAGCTATTGCAGTCTGTACAGTTGCGGTACTGATGTCATCATGGATAGCACTGGCAGGTTTGCCTGTATTATTGTTGATTTCCTCCTCTCTTAGCCTTCTTAGTCTCGTATTCAATATTTCAAATTATGGATAAATTGGGGGTTTCATACTAATATGGATTCAGATCAATTTAAAATAAAATGATATGGATCCCTGTAGATAGGTGAACATTTGAAACGAGTAAAACTGTATCCCCTACATGCACTACAAGAACTACATTAATCATCCTGAATTTATTTTATCTTGTTTCGATTTTTTTCATATTCGTATCAAAGTTAACCGAACCCTGCGATGATTAGCCTACACCAAGTTGAAGTTAATGATAAAGTATGACCAATGTGACACTGGATGTGACAGGCGGTGGTGACAGATTCTTCCTGATCAGTGGTAAGAAGTGTTTAAAGGTTATTGTGTTTAGAGTTCAAACAGCTTGTGTTCCAACATCAAACGCTTTTCAGACAGTGTTTAGCGCTGAGACGTGTTCATATATGAGCTGAAGTGTTTAATTTATAAACACGTTTTTAGAGTATAGTAGTAAGCTGAGTCTCGTCAACCGCAACGCACCACGATATTGTGTTAGGTTCATGGCCTCTGCAACATTGTTAATGATGACGTCCTTGTATTGCGATATTATTTTCCCCAACAAGGTTTCCACATGTCCCCCCTCCTGGGTTAACAGTATGTCCTGGTGCTTCCCCTAGAATCCGCTGCAGCGTCTTACTGGATGGAGTCTTGCAACAAACCGGAATATCAAGTTGAAGTTGGAAGAATTGCATTTTTGAGTTTCATTCAAGTTATACACCACTAGCAAATTATTTGAGGATTTGATCTCCGTCGACAGATCGATACTAGGGAGCTTTAGATTTCACGACGTGGATTCTGCTAGGGGACTTTTCCACGTTGTAGACCACGTCGCTGTCTAGCAGTGACACACTTTAGATCTAGATTTCTACGACGGGCTGATGTGCCGGTTGCGTGGTTTAGATGCACGCGTTTCATAAGTGCGCGTATGCGTATTGGACGTGGAATACACGAATCCAAATGTTTAGCATGCTGAAAGATGCGAAGTGCTGTGCCCACGTTTCCGTTGTAAGGACAACGTGAAAAGCGGGTGACTCCCGTGGTGAATCGGCGTAGTACGGCAGTGGGTTAGGTTGTCCCATGCGCAGTAAGTTTTACATTACGTAATACGTCGTACCTCGCGTCGTGAAATCTGAAGCTCTCAATTATTAGATTACGCCGGACATAGCTTCCTTCCTTCCTGATCTCGAGGTGGTATGTAGGCTGCAGTCTCTGCTTGTGTTCTTTCGTATTCTGTGGGCGGTGAATAATTTTGAATAGCATTGTTCAGATGGGATAGTTTCATACTTCAGTATACCGTTAATTGTAACCAATTCCAACATGATAAATCCACACTAAGCAGTGTATGCAAGAAACGCCTTGAGGTCCCTACGTTAAACGGAAATTAAACGATCCTCGTAGGGTCTGACGGAGACTGATCGCCTCCACGTGTCACAGTTCATAACTGGGGAAATCAATCAATGCTCAGCTGATTTCCTCAGGAAAACGAAAAAGTTAACTAATATCCTTCTTTTCGGCGGTGCCTAATTTTGATTCGTTCCTTGGTAACGAGGAAGGAAATCGAATAAATGATCAACGCTTCCATGGACATTAGCATCCTACCGCACGCCGGGGTACGCATAAGGTATATCGGTGAATACGAGGGGACAATGTGGAGATGAAAATGGTTGATACAACAATAAGGTTCTGGTCGTACGAATTGCTGGCTGACAATAGCTGTTATCATTTGTATTTGTGGGGATCGGCTCGACCTTTTGTATTAACAAAGTTATGGTCATTTTCTTCCTTCGAATTATATATATAATATATTCACAGTATGCTCATACGTCAATCACGGTAATCTGGCGCCCATGCCTGATATTCTGGCAACGCGTTTGGATACACAGAACTTAGTGCTTACATACACGGACAGCCCACACCGAATGTCCCGAAAATACAAAGCAAACAAGAGAATAGAAGAAACTCATTGACGCCTATAATTTGTTTTTGTTCTGTCAGGAAAAGGAGAGAATAGGGAATCATAGACGATTTTGCCTTGTTCACATGACTGTACTAATTGGTCCTGTTCACCAGCTTACGAGCTTCATCTTCATGTGACCCCTCGGGGCGATAACGTCGTTAGGAGAACGTGCGTGTGTACTTTCCATCCGTTAACAGCGATACCCCGCTTCATCGTATCTAGCCAAGTTCGTTTTGCTGTTTAGACTTTTCACCTCTTCAGTCACTACTGGAACCCATGTATCATTCGACGATTTGGTTTGTTTCCTATCATCTCCCGAAAATTTAACCCCGAATGGTAAACGTCAAGGAACAAACGGCGAATGGAAATGACGAAGGCAGTTTAAGTACTTTGATTTCCTCTCCCTTTACCCGAAGGCTAAAACCACATTAATCATGCGATTAACGTTAATAAAGCAATCGATCATGAGTAGCATGGATTGTGACAGGCGGTCATCCTGCGACAACGGGAACAAGTCACCCTCCGATAATAACTGAAATATTTTTGTTCCAAACAGTTCATTATCCCGTTTGAACTTTGGATTCAGAGATTTGTATCGGATCATAGTTAATACGTTCGGTTCACAATCTCTTTCATTAAAAAAACCCCGATTGAACATTCGTGTATCCGTAAAAAAAGGTATTTAGTGATTTCATGAGTCAACGTAGCTGAAAGTCTGCTCATCCATCCGTTTCAATAAGGAACTCGGAGGACGACGCGGGACATAACACCGATCAGCTGCGAGAGGTGGCACGGGGTCATGCCATGGGAACACTTGATAATGTACGTCACCATTCTAAAGGCTAAACATATCAACCCGTCGAGGTCGACGGGGATTGACACGAGTACTGTGAGAATGTGGGATTGTCTAATGAATCATAGGAGCCATGACCTCCCTAACTCCGACCAACGAGGTTCACCGACAAAACGGGTAAAAGGCTCAGCACACAGTTGCGGAATTCTAACGATGTAAACGTTTATTAGTTTCAACATTTCAGCTTGTATAATTCGGTACTTCCATATTTGAATAATTTCCTCTGGAATCGATCGCCGCAATAGAACGCGTTACTCGCCCCTGTTCTATCTTTGTTTCCTATTACATTACATTACATTACGTTACATTAGATTTGGTATAGCGCTCAGTACTGCCATGACATTTACTTGACATGGCATTTAACGTATTGCCTCAGACACCGTAGACCGAGTTTTAGATGTCCTTTTAGTACAATTCGGTACATTTCCCTCCGATTCATTATATTTAAATATGAGTGCTTTCATTTGATGTTTCCGTCCTCTTCCCCCCATTCAACATTCTGTTTCATTTCTGCCTTTCTATAGAGTAAAACATAGCCGACGGTGGAGGTGACGTTCGCAAACATTCCAGAGTACCAATTTTACGAATGACAGTTGACCTTTTCCGCTCTGAATTTATTTGAGGAGAGGGATTTGCACAATCATGTTTTATACCATGGTAGTCGTATCCAATAATATGCGAAACTAAATATGCAAAACAAATTGTCCTATTGGAACTTATGTTGATATGATAGACAAGCAAGAGTCTATTTTGATGATTCTTGTCAACAAAATGGGTGATAGGTTCCGCACATACTTACTAATGATGTGTACACTTTACATTTCACTTTAAACTAATTTGTTCATTTGATATATCTCACACACACTCCTCGTTGTATAATTTGATACTTCTATATTTGATTGAAAAGACTTTTTAATAGATAATTTCGACCATTCCGTCTCCTCCATATTCAAAGTAGGCCTATAACTAAATGTTATCTGCTGCCAGTACCAAACACGGACTCGTGGACATATAATTTACGCAAACAAGATGAAATAAGTTGCATCAATCAATTTGGTTATCGTGATCTAGGGAGAACTGACTTTACCAATATCCACAGCGAATGAGTATGATTTACTCTAGAATCAATCGTCGCGAGGGAACTCGTTTCTTGTCCCTGTTCCACCGTCGTGCTATTTATCGACCATCACGGAGGCTAGTGTATTGCGTCAGGCACCGTGGGCTGAGTTTTAGATGTCCTTTGGAATACCTCGGGTTCTTCTCCCTCGGTTTATTTTATTTGAATCTCGGTCAGTCAGTGCTTCCATTTGATGTATCCGCTCTCGTTTTCTCATCCTACATTCTGCTCTCATTGTTGTTTTCTATCGGGGAAACAGAAACCGACGGTGTTCGGTGGTTGTAATATAGCCTACGTTTGCACACATTCCAGTGTACCAATTTTACGGACGACAATGTACTTTTTCGCCTTTATTTGTGGTAGAGAGGAGTGCACAATACAGTTTTCTACAATGGTAGCTGTATCCAATTATATGCAAACATAATTATGCAAATTAAATTGTGTGATCGGAACTTATGTCGATATGATCGACACACGGGTATAACGTGCTGTGGAACTGAAACACGTGTTTCATGAGATACCCATTTGACAATAGAATAATATATATATTATCATATTATTATATATATTAAATTTGTTTCCCATAAGGATATTCCATTCAATTGATGATCCATTCAATTGAATGATCATAGGGATCGATGCCCGTTACAGGGGCGTCGTTTTCAGCCGACGGTATATTGAGGCCGGCAACTCCTCACCGCTCCTTTTTTTCCACTGAAAGCACCAGGTTACCATTTTACTGCTGGGTCTACAGATGAAGGTGTACAGATTAACGACCGAGCCGAGACTCGAACCGCCCACCTTCAGCATGCGAGTGCTGTAACCACTACGCCACGACCACTACATTTGTTTCATAGTCTTATATGTATTATATATAGTAAATGAGCTAAACCTATGACATATGTACAACCTCATAATGTGAGTAAAAGTGATATTGTAAAGAGTGAAAAGATGAAATAGGCGAGAACAACTGATAAGTGCAAATGACTATGACTGCCGATGATAGAATAAAACCACTCTGTTCCCCACGACCTCACAATTATGCCTCAGCTGTTACTAGGAACCCCTACGTCACTGTTCCTCCAATGTTCGCAATTTGGCTCATTTAAATAATTTTCCATCAAGGTCAGATCACGATTACATTACTACATTACTACATCACGTCATACATTATACAATATACAAATGTCCAGAGTTACAATACAGATTTGTTCCCACATTAATCAGATTGATTCTGTGCCATGCTTCCGAATGTGATTCAGTTAACTACGGGTAACCATGGGTGGTGATAAACTTTAGACGATGCATCACAGTCATGAAGGCATTTTATGATGCCCATGGGAGGTTCACGGTACAATGAAGCCTCTACTGTCTGTGTTCACCATTGTTGTCACATACGTCATTACTACGTTACGGTGACGGTGTGAGACGTTGTAAGATGGCTTATATGGTATTTCGGTATCTAGCATATATCATATGTCAAGACTGACGTATTAGGGGGGTTTACAGAACATTAAAGTATAATACAGTCTGGGGGTGCTAGGGACTCACTGAGCAAAAGCATGAATCATTCTGAATATCGTCCATGGAGACGGGAAAAATGAATGGAGTGGATGAATCAGGTAACGAACCCAAGTACATGCCATATCATCGGTCATCGATATTGTTTTATGGAAGCAAGGTGGTCAAAGGTGTAAACTTATGACGAGGCCCGTCGGAGACAGAGGACAGAGTTACGAGAGAGTAGTGAGAGAAGGCTTGTTGATATTATAATTGAATAGCTGAAGGCTGTAGGAAGAGGGAAAGCAGAGAGATGGCAAGGCATTCCAAATTCGAGAGGCTGTCAGAACAAATCAGGAAGAGTGAGAAAAAGAGTGGGCTGCAGGAATGCGAACAGCATGTCGACATGCCCGTCCAAGAATAGGGGATGAGTTCGAGTTGGCAAGGGCTAGAAGTGCGCTCTATGAAAACTGTGATGTAAAGATGGGGGCGACTGTGAAACGGTCATTCTTGTATATTCCGCACATAATAGCGACTACAGTAAATTTCAGGTCTCTAGTAGTAGTACTGATATTATTAGTATTTGCTATCTATATAGTAAGCATTTGTATATTTTCACTTGAGAAGAGTCAGGAAGGACAACTTCCCTTGACCTTGAAGCCACAACCACCTGAAAGAGAAAGGGTCCAAAGTTTACAGTTCATGAGAAACAGATCAAGGCCATTCCCGAACGAATCCACACTCTCAGACCAATCAATATATTCTGGAAGGCTAGCCCACTCATGATTCACTCTCTGCGAAAGGGAATGTTAACGAATATCCAACCTGAAACGTTTTCCACGGAGTTTGGGGGCGAGGACTCCTATCAGCAGTTATTTTGGGAAACTCAAAGAAGTTGTCGAATGTAAGGCCATCTAGTCCATGGACAATTTTGAAAACTCGAATCCGAATAGCCTGGCAACGATATCAGAATATTTTCGCCCAGGAAACTGGCGTTCAATTCCCTCTACTC